>VYZQ01017818.1:77998-112087 GCA_013400655.1 Mystacornis crossleyi
CCCAGCAATCGTCTCTTAACATGGGAAAAAATTCCTTTGAGAGGAGAAGAAGAGAACACAGACACACACAAAAAGAAAACCTCCTCAACCCCCAACAGTTTGGTTTGGAAGGAACCTTAAAAGATATCTAGTTCCAACTCCCCTGCAATGAGGCATCTTCAACAAGACCAGGTTGCCCAGTGCCCCATCCAACCTGACTGTGGACACCTCCAAGGATGAGGCACCCACCACCTCTCAGGGCAACCTGTTTCAGTGTTTCACCACTCTCATCATATTTTTTTTTCCTTACATCTAGTCTAAATTTACACTCTTTAGTTTTAAAACAGTAGCCCTTGTTCTGTCATCTTCCTAATGAAGTCTGGCAAGGCAGTTGCAATTCCTAGAATAGAAATGTTTGAGGAATTTTATATGTTTGATAAACATCTTTTAAAAAGTAAGTGAATGTTAGCTCTGATAACAGAACCCATAAAGAGTTCAGAGAAGTGGACAATGTTGGCCAGACAGTGCAAGCAGATTCACCTCCGTGCAGATCTGCAAGGATTACTCCTGTAGGGGTGATCTCCACAGGCAGCTTTTCAAGGTTTCTCTAATCCAACTGCCAGCTCATATTGCTCATGGCACTGCTTTGTAAGGAGAGAATATAAAAAAAAGGTGAGTTGAACTCAAAAATGACTCCTGAATTTTTAGGGGAGTTGAGTACCAGGAGAGTGTAGCTCCTTTGGAAACTGTGAGGCTTGGCTCTTGTGTGCAGATGGAGGAACAGAGCTGAGGTTATCAGTACTCTCTTTGCCATCTGCAGCCATCCATACTGTAATTTTAGGTACCAAGAGGTAAGCAAGCCTGGTCTCTCTCATACTTCTTTCAGATCATTGTGGTTTTGTTGACTTTCGTTTCAAGCAGTGTGAAAGAAAAATTGCTGTATTAATAAGGAAACATTTTATTCTCTGTAATCATACAAAGATAATATTTTAGAGTGACATGGGGTAAGACAAAGAGCAATAGTGTAGCTGAAAGTCAGACCTGAACATTCAGTAGAAAAATGAGTTTTGGGATGCATAGAATTTCTGTTTAGGCAAGTTCAAACTAATTTTATGAACCATTCACCCAGCTCAACTTTCTTTTTCTATCTCATTTTCCTTTTACCAGCTAAAAACAAATATAGAAAACATCAGTAGACCTTGAAAAACACATTAAAATTGAGCACAGGGTTCTTCCTTCTTTCAATATATCTCAGCTAAATTGAAACACCACTATATTTTTAAGATGACAACTTTCAAGAAAATATGACATCAAGTTTAACTTTAAAAAAAGATTATGTTTTAGTTCAGGAATTACATTAAATTAGGAATTTATGTAATTATATACTCCAGAATATGTTGCAAAGAACTATTAAAAGACACCTACCTAAAAATGAAATGTAGCATACAAAATTATTTAAAGCTCTTCATGTATGTTGCTTTGTCTTTTCAGGTTGTTATTTACTAAGTTATAAACCAGAAAGAACCTAGAGCCAAAGGCATTCATAATGATGTTAGATTGAAATGTATGCTATTGTATTTGTAAGGACTCGTTTCCTTTTTTTTTTATTATTACTTTTGGGTATGAACTGACATTTTCATCCCCAAGAACAGAAGTCTCAAACAAATTCCTTAGTCCATAACAGTAGCCAAGCAGCTCTGTGCCAGCACTGTCAGATAGGACCATGGCCTTTTGTACAGGAGGATCTGAGTTCGAAAAGTAGATATAATTAATCAGCCCCAAAACTCAGATGTGGGAGGTGGCTGGCAGTTTGCTCAGACCTACTGATACCTCATCACATGATCTCAATACCTGCTGAACCTCATCACAGCTGTGGCTTAGATATGAAGACAAACTTCACCTTCCCAAATGAAAAATGCGTACCCTCCCCTGGGGTTGTCCAGTTTTCTGGGCACAGTCTGAAACTGTGCCTGTCCTGCCTAAGGCACAAGGCAGTCTGTTTTTATGTGCTGTCAGCACAAAATCCTCATCTTTATGTCTTCTGTGTCTCTGCTTATCCTGTCTGCAGGACATAGGAGAAACAGACTTGCCAAAACTCACCTTGTGCAATGCTTCTGTTTAGTTCTGATCCTGGCACAAAAAAATACTCTTTTTTCTGAACTCCATAAAACTTGAAGAATTGCTTAGGTTAATTTTGTTCTTTCCAAAAAATGGTGAAATCCAGCCTGTCTTCCTGTCTGCATGAGGGCTTAGGACATTCACTTTAACTGAAAATTGTTTGCTAGTTACTGGTTTAACCAGATAGAAACGTAAGTTTTAGCTATAAATTCTTGCAGAGTGTTGCTAGAAGTTACTGTCTAAGCATAAGGCATCACAATTTCATTTCACTTCCAGGAACTTTTGCATTTGCTCTTTCCAAAGCAATTCAGTGAAAAATGTGACAGTATCATAAGCACTGAGAGGCAGAGATCTGATAATTCAACATGCAAATTGTTTCTGCTAAAATTTACTAAAGTATGGCTTTGATTGATGTCATGACTGAAAACTGCCATGACTGATGGCATTTTGATGGTGTCTGTGAAATGGAACGACCTAAGGCTTCAGATCATCCATCATGTGCAGATGCTTACTTTACTGCAAGGGTTCCCCTTCCTAAAAACTGGTTTGCCTTGGGTGGGTTAGAGTTGGAGCACCAGCATTCTCCATGCCATCCCGACTCAGAGCTAATTGAAGAAACTCAGCACTGCCAGGTCTGATGCCCTACACAAGTTCTATTTTAGAACTTGTAACGAAAAAGAAAATGTTGACACACAGGCGTTGCAGACAGGTCTCCTGTTTTCTCAGAAATCTGCACCAGTGGCGATGATGCTGGCATTTAGAATTTACCCGTGGTTTAGTCATGGCAGGATTCTTTTCTGGACTCAGTGTCGGTATTAGGTTTTGAACCTAAAAGTTAGAAGTTTCTTTTCTCCAACTGAAGCTCACCTGTAATTAGGGTAATTCTTTTATTGAGGAGTAAGATGCTGTTAAGGAAATATCAGTGATGCTCCACTAGGGACTTGGCTGCTCCTATTGATACACATGTAAGGGCTTAGATGACTATGCTGATAGCCACAAGATAAGCAGGTAATATGAGAGTGCATAGATAAGATAATGCATTTTGTACTGTTATTCTGCTATACTGTGTGTGTGATAAGTGGTGCAGTGCTATTTAATTCATACATATTATGCACAAGGTTGATAGATTCTGTTTATAAATAGCCAAGTACACAGACAGAGCTAGTCTTAGGTTAAGAAAAAAAAGTCAAGGGATTGTTTGGAACCCTGCAGGCCTTTTCAGTCTATTTTCCTGACCAGATTATTGTGTGGTGCCTGACCATATAACCAGTTTACCCGGTCATATCCCCAGGAGGGGAGAACTCAACTCTGAAGGTGCAAAGGGTACCCAAAGAGGTAATAGCTGCAGAGTGGAGGGGTTACTCCATCCCACATCACTCTTACTCTAAAGCAGAGACTAAGCTAAGACTCGTGCCCTTAGTTTGGGACATGTGGTAGCAGCTGGGAGAGGCAGGAACTTGGGGATGAGTGTGATGGGGATGTGATGAGGGATGGGAGCAGGAAGAAACAGGGAGCCAAGACCTCTTGGACTGAGGACTCAGCCACAATCAAAAGTGATACAGGTTGGGATAGAGGAAAGGACATTTGAGAGCATGAAAGGAGAAGACAAATTTGCATTTTTAGGACCCAGCTAGGTCCAAAATGTCTAAAGCCTAGCCTGAAAGCAATTTTAAAATGTTAGCTTATTTTTAAAGCTATACGTATGCAATTCCAGTTCAGTAATACTAGATGTCACCTGGGGGAAAGTTAAGATCCCATGTTAAATTTTCATGCTGTCATAACTTGACTGTTATTCAAGAAATATTTTTACCAAGGGGATTTGTATTTGCTTGTGTGACTCAACATGCCAGGTGACTGAAGGTACTTCAGTCACATCCTTTTCTCTAACACTGACTAGATGCAAGATGCTCATTCTTTTGTATACCATGTATACTTCAGAAAAAATATTTCTCCTTAATAAAAATATCCACTCTTGCTAAAAATAATTTTAAAAAATCAGCGTTGTATAAACTCAACAAGCACAACAACTCAGTTGATCAGGACATGTTTCTGCTTCATGCTCTCAAAGCAAACATCTCATCAGGGTCCACCCCTCGTGCAGTGGCCACAGATAGGCTAAAGAGCCTGAAACACCTTTTAATAAATGATTAATTTAACTTGAGAGAAAAACACCTCTGCCCCACCTTGGAAATGTAGGTGTATAGGATGAATCTCCCCATGGTATTGTCCCATTCTCCACTCAGAGCCAGCTTTTTCCCAGCAGTTTGGTGACATTGTCCATGTAGCCCTGTGTATTGGCAAACAGGTATTGCCATGGTCATAGACCATGGGCTCTGTATTGAGTTTTTAAGGCCTCAGGACTGAGGCTTGATAGATTTACCCTGTCTGAACTTCTGTTGACTTGCCTGCAGCTTTTATTTACTTGGTTTATTTTATTGACAACAAATTCTTTCATTGAACAGGTACCTGTGGCTAATTTTTTAAAATTTGTTTCTCTTTGTGTGGTTCAACCTACGGCCTTATACAGATATCAGTAACAAGCAGTTACAGCAGCAGTATAGAATTAGTAGCAGCTGTATAGCAGTGTAGAATAATATATTTATGATTCTAACAGAACAATGTCACACAGAAAAATGCAGACTTGGAACAATAGCAGATGCCTTGAGAGATGGAAATAGGATGGGCACAGAGATATGCAGGCCTGGGGTGATAAGAGACAGGCCACAGGTGAACACTGAGACCCCCCATGGCTATAGACAGCTCAGAAGAGGGCAGTTAAAGAAATGCAGACATGGAGATGGAACAAAAATGTGTTTGGGGGTAACTCAGACAGCACAGAAGTAGTATCTAACATATGCAAAAGTCATCTTGTAAGAAGACTTGGATGTGTGGAGCTGCAGACCTGTGAAAATGAGCAGTGATTCAAAAACATGTTACCGAGCATTTAAAAATAACCTGAGTGCATTCTGGAGTGTAAAAAGGAACTACATGGATATCATGCTAGTCCTAGTGTATGATGTCTAACAAAAGCTGTGTGTCACAGCAAGGTGTAAATACTTTGTTTTGCTTGTAGTCCTTGTTGAGCAATCCAGGCATATTCTGCTCTTAACATTAAAAACATAAATATTAAGAAGCTGGTTTGATTGAAGGTGATCTAGTGTTCTGTTCTGCTTCAGTGTTGCACTAGCTGGGAATAAAGTCAGGTGAAACAAATGTTTGTTCAGTGTTAATGAACAAAAATGTACCCTACCTTGGCATAAGACAACTAAACCTTAATGACAAATAGTTGCATATTTTTGTTCCTAGCACACCATCATGTATCGACCATGGCTTTAAAGTCCTCTGTTAGTCTTCATTATGCATGAAATGACACAGTTCTGTTGATATAAATATCTTACCTTTAGTAAGGCAACAGAAATGAGAAATTTGGCGTAATCACATAGTTTTAAGTCAGAACGAGATTTTTGGCATCTAAGCTGTGTTTGTCAAGACATCTCAGGATCTGAAAGAGCAAAAGAGGCTATTAATTTTTGTTCTGGGCACTAAACTGGTACAGGTGTGAGATACTCCTGGTGTAGTTCAGTATCTGCTGTCTGTGGCATGTCTCTGAAATCTCCCCACACACGGGTCTGCACACAGCTGGGCAGGCATTGTGGCTTCAACTGAACCGTACACTAATCAGGCTTTCAAGTGAAGATGGAGCATAATTAAAGTCAGTGTAAAATAACCCACAAGGCAGTAACACATTTTAAGAGGCCATAGCTCTTTTGACATTTATATCATAAAAAAACATATTTTCTCCTCAAGGGTGCAAACCCCAAAGGTGTTTCATCTGACCTAGCTGGGGAGGCTCATGACCTCCAAAAAGATGTGCCATGCCTTGCAGAATTCAGCTATAAGGCATGAAAACATGTTCATGTTTCTTTCTGTTTCCCTGCCACAGACAGCAGCCTGGCTCGGGGCCTCCACTCACATGCAGAGAACAGCAGCAGAAAATAATAATTCTGTTCTGCAGAGGCAGCAGTGCTTTGAATGTCACCTCACACATCAGCTACTTTTTGCCTCTCATGCATGGAAATACTTATGCTTCCCAGAGTGGTTGGTATTTTTTTACCAGCTCTGTGAACTCATCTGTTTGAACCAAATGAGCTTTACCACCTGGTAAAGGTGTCTTAACAGTAGACAGAAAAGACCACCCTAGAGTTTCCAGACCTCAACTGGGACATTTCTCCAACTTGGGCATGAACAGAACAAAATTATGGCCAATTCAGGGCAAATTCTCTTTCCTCCATGAATGCATAGTAATGGGATTCCTGATGCCCCAGAGGAAAAAGGCTGGTTTGGAATAATTAGTGAACTAGTGTGCAGATGTTTCAAAGGGTTACATCATGCTCCTCTGTTCCACCAGGGCTGTGTGGTCACTGTGACTGAGAGAATAAAAGAAAAAATCTGTCATCTGATTTACAGTGGCTCTTGAGGCATACATAAATTCACTCATAATTATTTCTCCAAAAAGAAAGTAATATAGAAGGTCTAGAAAAATATTTGTGGTCAGGACAAAACAAGTAGGTGTCCTGCACTAATACAGCTTCCTGGCATTGGTCTGGTTGGTTTGGAGGATCAGTGGGAATTCATGAGTAAAACCCCTTCTGGGAGAGATAGTCCCATCTGCCAAGGTCTGTATGAACTTTTGGAGGGCGCAAACTATGAGCAGGGTGGAGGTGGGCTATTGAAGAGAAGCCCCTAAACAGACAGCAGAGGCACTGGGTCAGTCCCTTTGCACCTAAAGTGTTCAGGGTGCCTGGAGGCTCCATTATTTTCTCACTATCCCAAAGTGATCAGCCACTACTTAATCCATTTCCCCATCTCATCATCATGTAACTGAATGTGGCGTATTTCTCTGAGAGGTTATTAGACTGCTAAGGCAAGTATTTTTGGTTTGACTAGAGTAAGTAAATATGCATGGACTTCAGATTCCAGACATACTATCCATTTTATTTACAGAAGATACATAGAAGAAAACTGAAGGATCATAATCAGGAATGAATCAGAATAAATGAGAAGCCTCTTAAAATATAAAGCAGCATGTTAACCAGGGTTGTTATAAAAAGGTAAATAACTTGGGAATAATGCTAATCTGTCAGTATTTCTATATACTTTTCTTCTCGGGGGTTCATAAATCTCTGATGAAAAAGCAATTGTCTCAGAGTGAAAGAACAGTGGACAAAATTTGATATAAAATTATTTAAGCATCGGTTTTAATTTGAAATTTTTTTGGCTGTTTTCCACCGTTGCTTTGTTCATCTTCAACAAAAAAAGACAAATAGTTTTATAAAGCAACCCCGAGGAGGTAAAAAGCTCTCATTTGAGCTCAGCTGTTCAAATTTAGACTCCTCTGAGCTGTGCATTTTCCCTCCCACTGTCGTGCTGGGAGGCAGCAGGAGGGAAGGCTTGGAAGGAAGGGTCGTCTTGGCTGCCTCGGCTGCTTGCAGCCATGCACGTGGGTCAGGGCCCTTCGCTTGTACCTGACCTCCCAGCATTTGGTTTCTGCTGAGAAAATGCTCTCAACATCTGCGCGTCTGCTAATGGGCATCTGTGAGACTGGCAGTGTCCTGGTGATGGTGCCTATTGCACAGCCAAGCTGAGCTACAGTCCTCCAGGGGGGCATCATCTTGCCTGCTCTGCTGGGCAGTTCAGGCCCTCTCTGCATGAGCACATGGAAGGCTTGTACAGGTTGTGCGAAAATGTTAAATAGCAGTTGACGTGAAGGCAGAGAAAAAAGGATGGAAACGGTGCATTAGGGTTTTAGTTTCAAAGCATAATGCTGCTACAGGGTACTAAATATAGGGTACTAAGAGACAGATGGCACAGACATGTTTTCAGAATTGTGTGTTCAACTTGTCCTGAACGAAAGGGGCATAACTGGAAAAGACACGGCTCAGTGGTGTGCACCTTTAGACACCAAAATGCCTTTTAAAAATTTGGCCTTCAGTATTTTACATCTACATTGTAAAACTTGGACACCTCTAAACTTCTAAGAATTTCAGCCTTCATATTCTTTGCCTACCTAGGCATTCCTGATATTTTATCATTGGTATAATGAAACAGGAAAGTGGCAGGTAATTCTCTAATTGGAATGTTATGATTTGATATTTTCTAAAGTAATTTTTAAGAATTATAAAACTGCCCCGGACTTCATGGTCTGTAGTTCATCAAGAGCACTGAAATAACAGGTAATGTTAATTAATTCAATCAAATGCTTATTAGTGTGTTTTACAGGTAATTTCAGTGGGTTTGACTTTATTAAAATAAAAATGAATGAATTTTTATTGTGACACAAGAAAGTACAATAAATTAATGGTTATGTTTCTTGGCTCATTAAAGAGGTAGCAACTTGATATTGCATTGTTACTGCTGATTATTTCTGCAGTGAGAACATGTATCACTGTTCCTTTGAAGGAGTAATGACAGATAATAACTGATTTTAAGATACCACCAGAAGGCCTTAGCCAATGGAGGGAATGAAACAGTTTCATAATGAACAAAAGAAATAAACTATTCCATATAAATTGTTATGTGTTATAAAACTACTTCTGGCAGTAGAATATCTGCTCAATACCACAAACAGATGCTTATAAATTTTTTCAATACTTAACCAAAAGTCAGCATGTTTTCTCCTGATGTTTAACTGCATCTGACAATAATGTTGACTATCTGACAATAACGGACACTGTGCAACAGATCTATTGTTGTCTTACAAGCATATTTAGAACACCGATAAGAACAAGATTCAGTGGAACATTTACACTGTCCAAAATGAATAGTGTTTAGTTCAGCAGAAATTAAGAGAAATACCACCAGAAATAAAATTTCTACTTCAAGTCTAACTATATTTGCTTGCTTTTCCTGTGATCAAGTTTAATCCAATATAAGGAAGGTGTTTGTGGAGGTGTCTTTGGAAAATTGCAGTTCTATTTCTTACGTAAAACAAGGTTTGTTTTACAGTGGACCATTTCTGTATTTTGCTTCATTAACTGAATTTTACTTTGTGCACTATATTAATTCCATAAATTCGTCATTCTTCCCTGCACATCTGTGTTGCTGTGGGAGCTCTGAGAAAATGTGTAGAGAAAGACTGCTGCTGATTGTCATGTGGGGCTATGGTGGGACAGTATTTGGCTTTTGAAAAAAAGGAAATAGTTTCAGAGATTCTTAGAGAATAGTTCAGGGTTCATACCTCATAAGCTAAATAACATAAAAATAATCAGACAAAGCAGTTGTGGAATAAGAGATCCCCAAGGGTTGTTACACAGGTTTAACTACTATATCTGTAATTATATCACTGAGTTGGCAGATCAGGCTTAACAACAGTTCTGCACCAAAAGACAGTCTGTGGTAGCTGTCCCAGGATCCCATCAGTGTTGGTGTGAAAACAGAAGTGTGGAAGTTGAACATCACAGGCCACATTCTGTGAGAGAAGGTGATCTTTCAAAGCACTGGGTGGATGTGCCCCTCAGGGGAAGAGGCAAAGGCATCACCCCATGATTGCTGTGGGAAGTGATCTCCTTCCAAAGCCATACCACCAGGCACATTTGTGTGTTCCCCTAAGGACCTACTTCCTGTAGTCTTGGTTTCAAGGGCCTTAATTTGGTTGTAAAAGAAGGATTACAGCATTCTCTGGCTTTGTAGCAGATGGTCAGAGTGTCGTGATGGCTGTGCCTGTCATGGTGAGGGTACCAGCACCTGCTCCCTTCTGCTCTGGCAAAGGGGTTGGGAACCTCTTGAGAGGGCAGGAGTGAACAGTTTTCTTAAATTGCAGGTAATTCAGCTAAAAATTCACCATCAGGGCACTGAATACACAGCAGTGGCAGTGGTCAGGTTTGGTACCTGAAGGCATCTAAACACACAGAGCCGTTTCAGATCCACCTTTCTAGAAAACATCCTTTGCTGCATCAGCTCTCAAATTTATTTTTCATTAAGGTCCCTCTGAATGCCCAGATTTTCAAATTCTTGTACATTGACTTGAGATCCTCAGGCTTCAAAAGATGTGAATGGTTTTGGATATGTTCTGAATACCACCAGCTCTTACTAAATTAGTTAGAGCCAAAGTCACTTATTCTGCAGGCAGAGTTTAGTGTTATGTGTCAGGATGTTGTATCCAGGTTTTCAAAATAATGTCTGGATGAACAGTTTCAGGTTCACCTGCTTTCATTTTCCCCTTCCAGCACAGGTTCCTTGGATATTTATTTTATCATGATTACAGAAAGTAGAGTAAAATTGCGTGTTTTCTATCTTGGGAAGTCTTGACACTTCTAATGGGAAATTAGTTGGGAAAATAATGGCCATCTAAAAACCTGATAAACTACGAAATGTCAGACAGCCTTTCATTTCTTATTTTTTAATATAGATCTATGGTGAAATACTTAAACCACTATAATTTCACTGTTTTAGAGCACAGTATGACATAAGTAGCCAGAAATGTCTTGCTATCTAAGTGCAACAGATAAAATACCTAACAAGACCATTTTCTAGAACTGACATATAAAAACTTCATTAAGAACTTTGTACAGATACATAACAAAATATCTTCGTTATAGACTAAAATAATTGCATCCAAAGGGATAACTGTCGCACCTTTCCAATACTTTTGTCTCTCATCTTTACCAGTTACAGTGCAGTAGTGTACATAATCCTGGCAATTTAAAGCAAGGAGAAGTTTTGCTGAAATCATTGCTTTCACAGCATAATTGCAATCTCTAATTTCATAACTGCCACCTGTATTTTTGCACTGTTCACCTAGAGTTCCTAGTCACAAAGCTGACATTTTCCAAGACATTTTTGGTGAAAGTGCCTCTTTCCACAATAGTTTTTTGACACAATGGGATCTTGATTACAGCTGCGATTACTGGCTGCTGTTGTAATGCAGAGTAGTAATGACTTCACCACCAAGAAAGGACAAATGAAAAACTATCAGATAAAATAAATTAAAGGTGAAGAAGAGGTCTGAATTTGCTTGGAGAGTCATCATCTTTGAAAGAGATATTTTCTTTTTTTTTTCTTTATTGTCAATCTCTCTTGGTTTTGCCTGTACTACATGTACAGTCTCATGTGACTTGGTGCTTTTCCTTTTGAAATCAATAATCAGTCAAATTATGTGGCACTTATCCTTAACCCAATACATTTTTTTCTCTGTTTAGAACTAGTAAATATTACTCAAAACAATTTCTCCTTTTTCCTTGGCACATCATTCACTGAAAATTATTCATATATATGCATCTCTGTGCATAAGGAAACAAACATATTTACATGTTCTTGGGTTGTTTTACCATATAAGTTAGATTGCCATATATACACAAGAGAAAAAAAATGAAATATTAGCTTTGAACTGAGCAAAAGACCAAGGATTCTGTAATGACTGTTTTTTGGAAATGGAGCTTGTCAGATTCATAGTCATGATAATTACTCTAGTGTTCAGTGTTCTAACTAATACCAGTTCGAAATTGTGACATTTAGGGGGATTGCTTATGTTAATAAACACTGTCAGCATCTAGTGACCAATATTTCCATGCTCCAGCACTTAAAATTTAAATTCTCCAGATACAGAATAATTCATAAATTTAAAAGAAAAATAATAAAAAGCCTTAAAATTGAAAATTAAGCCTGTTCTGCTTGCAGAGGTGTCTTGCTGAGTAGCTCATTTGAAACATAACATATAACAGCACCCAGTCACAGCTTTTTACTTCTGAAACATCTTCCTTGAGGAGGTTTCACAGTATTTTGCAAACGTAAGGAAACTTCTCCTCGTTACCAGAGGCAGACAAGTGTCAAATCTCTGGTACTAATTATGAAATCAATGTTTCATTTACATTTTTAGTTCCATTAGAAAGCAGAGTTGAAAGACACTTTCAGGCATTAGACCTGCCTGTTGGTGACACTGACAAATAGAGGTTTTACAGTTGAATCATAATCTTTAAAAATGTTTTCCCATCTTCATTGTTCCTCGGGGAAGAGCTTACGTGAACAAGAGAAATACTAATACCAGGAGAGAGCAAGGGAATACAGACTACATGCAGACTGCTGTCTAATGCACTATTAAATAAGCTGGAAAGATGGGTGGAAAAAGTTTTCTCTAATTTTTCTTATTACAAGTTTTAAGGAACTCTTTAATAGAGACAGATTTCTCATTCAGGGTAACATGATTTTTCTTGTGCTGTCTGAATCCCCTCTTTGGTAGTATGGTAGATATTTTCCATGTGGTCCAGAGCAGGACCCCAACCTCTGAACTGGCAGAAGTTGTCCCTTGTTTAAAAGGCTCTGATGTGGCTAAGGACAGCAAAGCAAGGGTCTCCTGCCTCTCTCAGGAGCCATATGCCCATGTCCTTCAGAGCCCAAGGCTCATTTGAAGCTGGCCTTTTGCAGTGTAAGTGGTGCAGGCACCGCCGCGTGCCAGCACGGCGTCCTTAATGGATGCGCCACGGAAAGAGAGTGACTCCATTAAACCCAAGTACAGCCTTTTAATTCCCTTTGGTCCTGAGCACTCACTTATCTCTATCTCACAGCATCCTACATCCAAATCAAACCTGCCAGCTGCTCCGAGCTCCAGTTGTATTTAATTTAGTTAGTTAAAGCGGCACCTCGACTTCTCCCTCCCCACCGCAGACAGGTTCCTTTCAAGCTGTGCTGAGTGGGCGTTTTCGCTCCTGACATGAAAGGGCAGCCAATTTGTAAGGGGGTAAATTAAATTTAGGACACTTAGTTCACATGAGAGGAAGGAAAATCAAGCAGGGAAGTGAGACTGGGGTATAATATTTATAATGTTCAACACTTGCAGAAACAGTAAAGATATTAGATGAAAAACAGGTAGCAATTTTTGAATAAATGGTAATGCTGTGACTCTTTCCACAACAGGCAATTCTGTGTCTATTGCTAAGACATCATGAGTTTTAGAAATTCTTCCTTTCTTTCCGCAGGGACAAAGAAAAATCGGGGGTGGATTACCTCTGGAAATCCACCAAAGCCCTAAACCAAAATATTTTACCATAAGTGTGAGTGGTCTGAATTCAAATTTTTATGTGCTCGAAAGTTCCTGTATGACTCTGAGCAAGGCAATCAGCAGTTACAACTTCCAGTGTTCCACTCCTTCATTTGTGAAACAGGACTGGGTCATTTTTCTTTTAGGTTACCATTTATTGTCATCACTCAGGAACCCTCTGAAGCACGAATAGACCGTGGATATGTGCAGAACCTATCGAAATTAACTCTGAGGTCTATTTCTTTTTCAGTCTGCCTGCTTGAATCCCCTTAATGCCAGTCTCTATAGAGCTGTAAGCCTGAAGCAGGAGGTTATAAAGGAGGATTTAACTGTGGGAAAAGAGTGGCTATGTAGATGTTAGAAGATATTGAGTGATTGTTCAGCAGGAGGGCAGGCATATGCTGCATCCCTTAGGAAAGGCAGCCAAGAGTCCTGCTGAAGTTTTACCATCTAAGATCTGTTCCCTAGAGAGTGACACATTTGCAGACATTAGATGAGTGCAGCTTCTACTTATGCAGTAGAGCAAGCCTGTCTTGGCACACAAACTTTCTGCATGATGGAGAGACCACTGTTGTAGAGGCTTTTGCATCACCAACTTTTCTGGAAGCCCTGAAGTGAACTGCAGTAATTCAGATTCACGTGTACATTCTTTGTATAGGTGTTCCCACAAAGGGGAAATGTGTTTCCCATGGTCAATTCAGACTGAATACTTGTTTTTTTATCTTTTTGAAGACAAATTCTTTCATATCCTTTCGCCCATCCCATGCCTTCCTGTCCTGGAGCACTGGCAGTCTCTGAAAGCAAAAAGGCAGTGGGTTGATCCTGGACAACTTCCCATTGTCCTGTTTGCTAAGGCTGGCAATAAGGTAAAAATATGTCTTCCAAAAGAGAAGAGCAAGTGGACTGCTTAATTTTTTTCCTAAAGAAGGCAGAGGTGACCCTGAGATTAGCTCAGTTGGTCAGAGCATGGTGCAAGTAACAACAAGGTTGTGGGTTTGATCCTTGTATGGGCTAGTCACTTAAAAGTTGGACTCAGTGATCCTTGTGGATCCAACCATGAATATTTTGTAAATATTCTGTGAAAAAAAGGTGTCTTGGCAAAGGTCTGCTGACAAATCCTTAGACACCACTGTTGGAGTATGAGCAACCAGGTCCTCTTGCACACAGTATCATCCATACAACCTTAGGAGATGATTCTTGTATTAAGATCTCACTGACTCTGCAAACTAGAGTTGAATGGCAAACAGCTTTTGTAACTTTTGCTGAGTTAGGTATGTTCTCTTTATTCCTATGGTTGTGTCCTGAATTTAACTGATTAGATTAGAGCTTCCCCATAGGACTTTGGGATAAACAGCTTTGTATTACTTAAAGTTCACGGAATTCAATCTGCTGGTTTGATATACGAGGTCAGGAAATATTAAAAAGATTATGCACACAAATACAGTGTTTGGTGCAGATTGTTCTTTTCCCTGCAATTGATTTGCCATGGTGTCTTGTAATTTATTAATGCAAGGGAGCTGTGATGGATGATGTAAATTATTTTGCTTTCCCCTTTTGACTTAAATAATAATTGCCAATATCTTCATGCAATATGGAATTATGGGGATCAGACATGGAAAAGTGTTGAAAAGTTAATTTTTTTTCTTTAAGGTTACTGCAATTATAAACATGAGTTCATTACTCAGAAATAATGTGTTTCTAAAATTGAGTGAAAATGTCACAGTTTAAGAACTTCACCTAAATGCTGAGAGGAGGTGCTGTCAGACACATTGAAATAAAAGATGATCAAATGGAGATACCTTTGTTGGTTGTTTTTTTTTTTTCCTTTTTTTGAGCCAGCGGTCCTTTTTTCAACCTTAACTCATTGAAACAGATACAAAATTAATAGGTTCTGAAGATGAAAAACCAGATTCTGGCATATAAGTAAGTATTTTGTAAAGCTGCCTCTTATCCATCTCTCTAGGGATGGAAGCCTAGAAATACAATTTGTAATTGGAAAATAGAATGTAAGACAGCCGGAGACAACTGAGCTGAACCTTGCAGAGCTGCTTCCATTCCCAGTGCAAATCACTGCATTTTCGTGCGGAATTGATTTCTAGGAGAGTCCTGTTTGATGTGTAAACTGTCCATAAAGTTTACCAGAAAGACTGCAGGAGTGTCCACTCAGGCAGGAGTCCCTCATCCAGAACTTGTCATCCAGGTCAAGGATGACTGGACTTAACTTCCCTTAAGGCAGGAAGTGGGACAAGGGAAGCAGAAGGTCCTGAAGTGACTCAAGTGACCTCAGTAAAGAGCAGCAAATCTGAGTCCTCATCCCCTGACATAGTATCCCGTGCTGCAGGCAGAAACCACACTGCTGGTTTGCTTTCCTCGTTGTACCATAGAATTTGATTTTGAGCCTTCCCAAAGCTCATCTTCCTTTTGCTGCTTTAGACACTGCTGTCTGGAAGATACCTATTTATAGGCCACGCACCTAATTTCAAGTTTTAATGCTGAGATATGATTCATGAGACATGAGTCTCTCAGGGTCACAAAATTCTCACCCTTGATGCTCACTGGATTCCACACTGCAGACAGCCCTCTGTGTAGGATGAGAGAGTGGCTCTGCTGCTGTTCATGCAGAGTCACAAGGTGGGAGAAGGTGCACAGTGATTAGATGCTCTTGGTGAATGTGCCTTCCCAGAGCCCATTCCCATGTCTCCTGTTTTCTCCTGCGACTGCCAGGTACCACTGGGCGAGGAAGGACCTTTAGCAGCATCATGCTTTTGTTGTTGTGGCCCCATGATGAAAGGGGCTGGTGCTGGGTCACTGCAGGAAATAACTTTCTCTGTTGGGATATTGTGTTCTGAGCAAGGGCTGTATACTGACCAAGAGGGTGGAATTCAAATGGGCTCTTTTTCCTGGAGGAGGTGATGCTTCAAGTGCACAAAAGGCAGCAGTATATCTATATCAGAAGCAGTTGTCTGCCAGCAGTACAAAAGGTATTGTTCCTGCTGTTTCCCATGGAACAAAAGCACACATCTGGGAATCACAGGATGTGATTAAAAAAAATGGGGAGATAGCTAATGGGAAGTGGCAAAACCCTTCATATACTTTCTCTTCCTGTAAAATCTAAATTCATCGCCTCAGATACAGAAAGTGCTCCTTCAGCCAAGTCAAGGATCATAAGATCAAATTCAAGTACGAAAAATTAAAAAAAATCATGTATTTGATGTCTGATTCTGCTGTGCAGTGGAAACATGGGACTTTCAAATAAAAATCCACCAAAAATAGGTGGGCTAACCATGCATTAGAAAGTGTGAAACCACACATTATTCGGGTAAACCTGTTCTTACACTGCTTTTGCAGATAATGTGCACGTGCTTTTACAGTAATAAGCGTATCCCATGGATTTCTGTATTACCTGGAAAGCACTCAGGCTGATTAGGACCAAGTTTAATTTGGTCCTAATCAGCTCCAGGCAACTGGACCGTGAAATTAGCTTGACACATTAATTTTATGTTTTATAGTAGGGAGACCTGCCCAATTTGCCTGACTATGCTAGACCAATTTTATGTCTCTCTATATACACATGAATTTATATATGTATTACATGTATTTTATATATACATAAAGCATTTCATTTGTCTCAAACACAGTTGCCATGATGTAAGATGTCCCATTTTTTCCTTGGACCACAGGCAATCCCTCTTGGGCCTCACATTTAAAGCATCACACTTTCTTTTGGTTCCAGTCTGCTGATGGTGCTAATGTTTAGTGACAGTTACTCAGTACTAATGATCACCTTTGGGGATTTTCAGAGTGCTTGCCTTTTGCTGGTCACTGGTGAAATGTAATCAATAAATCTGCCAGCCAGGCTTTTCCTCTTGCCTTTCCTATTTGAATTAAATGAACATCTCAGTAACAGATTCATGATGGAGTCCCTTTGCTATCCAGAGCCATTCCATGTGCTGGTTTAACTAATTTATGAAGTGTACCTTAACTTTATAAATACAGACGAGTAATGCTTATCCTAAGATTGTTCTTGGATATAATTCTTGCTTGGAAAAAAGGAGGAAAGGTAAAAGTTGTTTAAAGATTTGTTCTATTTTGTTCTCACTTCTTTTGTGGTTAAATGTTCCTATCAGCTATTCTCTTTCTAAATTACATCTGCATTGGCATGAAGGACTGCTCCTTATTTTTCTTCTCTGACAAGTTGTTCCAAACATTTTTTCCTTTTCAGTTTAAAGTGGTGCATTACTTATTTACTGTATTTTACATTCAGTAACTGCCTTTAAACTTATTTTGCATTGTTTGTCACCACACAAAAGCTACTTGTGTTTTCTCTGTAGGGAACAGAGGATGTCATTATGTAATTTATTATCAATTAAGGGTTAATAGTATTTCATCTGAAAAAGTACATTGTTTATTTTAAACCACTGTCCTTTTTGGTTTTATTTCCTACTTAGGATTCTTAAGAGTAATTTCTCTTGTCTTTCCATTTAATATAGCATTCAAATCTATGCTAAATGTAGTTGAGAATACTGGGCCTTTGACCAGAAGTAGAGCAAGATCCTGCAAAGCACCATGATAAACTTCCATGGAGGATTAAAGTTTTCTTCAAATTTTAATTCTAGAGAAACAACTTCTGGAAGACAGAGGTCTGTCTTCATGTGCTAAGAAGAAGTATAATTGCAGAGATGCTCAAACTGTTGATTTGTCTACCTTCTGCTTTGCTTCGCCAGTGGAAAAGCACAAAGTTTATGTCCTTCTATAGCTCATTAAGCTTTTCTGAGGGATGACAGTTTAAAAGCTGAAATCTCTAACTAAATGGTTACAGTAATTACAGTCTAAATGGGATCAAAAATAGCTACACCTGAGGAAGTGGTGAATTAAGAAAAAAATGTGTCCTCTCGAGGCAGTTGCCCACGTATCTTGTCTGATTGCCTGCTGCTTTCTGGGTTATATCCTGAACAACCAAAAGACAGTTGGCTCAAGCACTTGTTCTTCCTGTCAGTACCTTTTCCAATGCAAGCCCTTGGAAGGCCTTTTTCTTTGAGAGCAACAGCAGAGGAGTGGGGGAGTCGCTGCCCTGCCTGAGCATCACCTGCTGACCACAAGGCTGAGGGTCTGCTCTGTGGTCTGTGGCCAGGACACCTCTGCTCTGGCTGCTCAACACCGGCTGCCGTTTCTCTCCTGCTTCAGCAGCCTCACCCCTTACATTCCCTGAGATCGCTATAAACCTATTAGGAGTTTCAGTCTCAGTTACATCATATAAATGATTCACACTCTGCTTTAGTCCTGCTAGGATGAGGGTCAATTTTTTTGTCAATTAAGAAAAGTAAATGCTATCAACTTGCAGATGAACTGCAGTTTCCTGGAATTCATGAGTTGTGAACACCAGGGAAAGGAAATGAAGCACAATGGAGATGAAAGAGGGTAAGCTTGTGCTGCTTTATGGTGTTCCAATCTGGTGGTACCCCAACTCATACAAAGATAAATTAAATAATCTTGAAGATTTAGTCCTACTTTGACATCATTTTCTTATAAAAGCAACTACTGTAATTCTGCCAGTAAGAAAGTTGTAGATTCCATATCTTTTTGAACAAGTTGATCATAAATTTAATGCATTTTACTTAAGCCAAAGGTAACCAAATACTGAACCTGAAAATGGTGTACGTGTAATGAAGCATTTCAGAAGCTGAATTCGGGAATAGGCTATGAACATATGCACATATGAAATGTGCAACACCTACGTTTGTGTTCTGTATCACTCCTCATATATGAGTTCTGTCATACGCATGTGAATAAGTAGCATATGGCTTTCAAAAAATACTCCTGTGGATGCTCTTAAAATACATCTCACAAGAAGTGATACCCCTCTTTTATGGAAAACTTACGTAGTTTTGCTTCCCAAGTGCACTGATACTTTAATCTTTTTTCATCAGCGTGTTTGTTGTCCAAGCAGGTTAGTGTGGGGAGGCTACTCAGTTAGTCCCCAAAACAGCTGGGAGAGAAGCCCACATGAACCCAAGACAGTGCTGCAATCTACAGTGAGGACGAGCTACTGTATCCACCAGTGCAAAAGGTTCTTGCAGGGATCAAAAACCAAGATCAGTGGGGTTACATATTCTCAGGGCCTCCTTCTTCTCCTCGGTATGTAACATGGAGTAGTTTTCCTACCCCACAAGATTAGAGGAAAGAAGGGATGAGATTTTAAAAGCCCAGTGAGATAAACAGTGCTGAGGTTATTCCCACTGCTTCACCCTGTTGTGAAAACTTTAAGGAAACCATGGTAGCATCACTCTGAGATGACGACACATGGCCAACTCTGCCTGCTCCTTTCTGCTTTCACCACAGCCTTCACCCTGGCTTGGCCATGCCAGTCATCTGGCAGAGTGGCTGTCCTGTAGTCTGAATCATTACCATAGTCCAGGTTAGAAACACATCTCCAAGGAAAGGAGAGAGGTTGTATTTAACTCAGAGATGTGATTAGAGCAGACTGTGGCATGGGAACAGCAGCATGAGATAGGGACAGGGCGCCATGTGTCAGAGGTGAGCATGGGAGAGCATCTGTGGGAAGGGCTTCAGCTGGGCTTCTCCCTGGGACTCTGACCCTTTGAAAACTTGCCAAAAGAAACTGTAAGCATCAAGTGATTTCTGCTTTGACATAAAAGTGTTTCTGTTTAACAATTATAATAAATTACCTGAACAGCAAGACTTCCAACCAGACCAAAATCCTTTGAGCAAGGCAACGCTGCTGTGTGTCAGGGGAGAGCGTTGGGTGGGACAGTGCAGTGCTGCTCTCCCACAAGCATCCCCTCAGCAGCAGGCACACCGGCTACGAAGGAAACGTGCCGGGCATTCCTCCAGGTGGATGTGTCCTTGGCATGACGGTCAGGAAAGGAGATGCTGCTGCGCTTGGGATGTTTCTGAGCGACGAGGGAAAACTGCAGGAGGCTGGGCTGCAGGTGTGCAGCAGGCAGGGCTGCTAGGGCTGCTGTCCTCTGGGTTGTCACGTTTGGGTTTTGGTAAGCGCAGAGCTGTGTAGCCAGCACTTCCAAACAGGCATAACGAGAGCAAACTCAGCTACTCACAGGAGTAAGCAGCATGACCAGTAGAAAATACTGGCAGGATCAGGTCCAGGGACTAAAAAATTTTCATTAAAAGGTTTTCATTTTTTATCACTTCCATTCAGCCCTGTCAGCCCAGTTTGATAACTAACACCATTGACTTCAGCTGGGCAAAGATTACATGTGAATGCAGTGACTGATGGATTAGGCCATGACATGTGAGACGTATTTTCTATTTCCAGAACACTTTGCTTTGGTCTTTTTACAGATGACAATTACAGCATTTGTGCAGGCTGATAACACTACAGTGCTGCAAATACGAAATTAAATATTTGCTCTGGGTTTTCTCCGCATTTTCAGTAATTGCATGCATGCCAACTTATTTTGAATCCAGTCCAGCATTTTTTGCCCTGTATAACTTGCAGATATGTAGCAATTACAAGCCATTAAAATGAAACTATTTATGAAATGCAGATGCCAATTTATAACATAAATCAGTGCTTGTGTTATATTACCGAATTGACATTTATTATATAACTAATAATTAGAACAGGCATTCCTTCAAGCCATCCACCATAACATAGGGCTACATTATGTCCTTAAAGGGTTACTGTAGGTTAAGATACTTAAAAGGTGCCTTCCTTGGGGGACCTCTGAGAGGCTGGGAATTTCACTTGGGGGTTCCTGTATGGAAAATCTTTTCTGCAGAAAATGATATCTCTCCATGGGTGTAAGAAGTGCTTGAAGCAAGCAGGAACGGTTTTCTCTACATCCCCAAGGATGTATAGGTGCTGACTGCTGTGGTTTTCTGTTTAGGGGATGGACAAGGCTTGGACTACATGACACAGAAAATACACATGGGAAAATAATTTTCTTTGGGGTGTTGCTGTTTTAACATGAGTGTTGCCTATTTCTGTGTCAACGTGTAGAGCATATTTCCATATGTTCTCCAATTCATTCACAGTTATGCATCCTGAGGCCATCTGCCCACATCTTAAAGGATAGATACAGAAGCAAAGAATGATTTGTCTTGTTTTAAGAGAGTATTCTGTATGGGATCTGACTTCATATAAACATGCCTGTGTTGTTAACAGAAAAGCCAGTTTCACTGTAATCTGACAGCCACAGAGAGAAAAACCTGTTACCTGCCCATCCTGGGAGGGCTGATAACACCAATCTTCATAGCATCTAAAAAACTGTGCTGAGGGATAAGGAGGGAAAATTAACACACTTAGGAAAGGAAAATCATTGCTGCAAGTTATTAACATGTAAATCAGCTTTCATTAATGTGTTTTGCCGGGACTTTAATCTAGAACCACCTCATTACCATTGTCTGACCACATATCTGTGGGCCCAAAGTGACATGCAAAAGGGAAGGTTACTAAATCCAGCTTCCTTTTTCTCATTTTCTTTTTTGGTATATAGTTTTTTCATATAAAAACCCATCTCAGCCTAGAAATGAAGGCATGTAGCAACTTTTTTGTGCATCAAATGAGCATCTAACTTCTTCTGTGTTGTAAAATAAAACCAAGAGAAACTAAACCACAAAAACATGCTGTTAAAGTAAGAGTGTTTGGATGAAAGCAAGGGGTTTCAGAGCTAAGTGCCTCGTGTCCTTTAACTCAACCCCATTGTGTCTAGAGAGATTGCATTTTGCAGCACTTCACTGTGTGATCATTTCCGTCCCTGCAATCCCAAACACAATGGGGTGAATTAAGACTGCAGGAGCAGTATTAACTACTTGTTGCTGTAGGTGCTGTCAGAGAATCTGACTGTGTATTAACTTGTCAAAAAAAGTGATTCAAAATGCTGAGAAAAGTCAGGGCTTGGTAGTCCCCAGGGGGTCCAGTGCGCTGCTTAAGACCAAAAAAATTAATATGAACAACTGACAAAATACTACAGCATTGCCCTATTTCTACTCTTTTTTTTTCTTGAAATACATCTCTCATATTGCCAGCCCTCAAGCAACAGAAGTGTGAAGTGAATATTTTATACATATCCTATACACAAAAAAATTACATACATAATACATTATAGATCCTTTTACTTCCATACATAATATCCCACATGGTGATTTCTTTTCCAGAAAAGGACTGGTGAGAAAATGGCAAGTCTATTCTGGGTTATGTCTGTAGGCAACATGTTACTAAACCTCTTGCCGTCACAAACTGAATATAAAAGAAGCTGTGCATCAGTTCCCCGTAATAAAATGCATTGTTGGTTTGGGGGTTTTTAAATAACTCTCACGAGTAGTTTGTTATTTCCGGAGTTGTTGACAGGAGTTGCAAGGGCTACAAAAGCTCTGTGATCAATTCTGGGTTGCTGACATAAGGAAACCAGTGTTGGATGTGGTTCATCAGAGATCACAGTGGTCCTATTGCTACCCAAAACTAGGTGCTTCCAGTCTACAACACATGACAGAACATTTGCCTGATTAGATATTCCTGTGGGCTCCAAAGGGGCTGAGAATGACCCTGATGTCTCTGAAGAGCTCAATCAAGAGCTTTCTTTTCCACAGTGATGGATATCATAAAATTCGACATGTGGGGATTCCTAGTGGATGTGAAGGTGGCCATGTGAACTCCAAGGTGTGAGGAACAAATCAAGGCTGCACGTAGCCTAGAGAAGACACGCTGTAGGCTGGTTGGAAGGGAGCACTGCTGGAGACTCAGCACAAAACCTGCATGTAGCTGCTCCCAAAGTCTCTCTCCTCAATGTGTTTTTACAACCTGAAGCAACGGCTTAAATTTCAGCATGTACCACTCACCCAGAACTCCTGCCACAGTCTCAGAAAATCAGGCTGCAGGTTTGATATCAAATTTATTATTATTTTTAGCATGAGGCATAGTTTAACTTGAGTTCCCTCTAGCCTTGAGACTCATTTGTGTGACTTTGGATACTGAGGCATGGGGAGATTAAGTGACTTTGTCAGTGACTTTCATTACTCAGGTAGGTCTTTCATTACTTTCATTACTGTGGTAGGTCTAGGAATTAGACCTTGATGTTGGGCATTCAGAGGAGTACTTTTCTTCCCTAATAACTGAGTGGTAATACACTGCATTCTTATTTGGAAGAATCACATTTGATTTTCTTTTCTTTCATCTCCAGAGAAAGGAGTGCTCTGGAGTGTGAGCAGGCAGGCTCTGAAAGCACGCGAGCCACTATTTCTGTCAATTAACAGAGGAATGGAAAATGTCCACTCTGACATACACATTTAAAGCAAGGGGTGAAATAGTAGGGAATAGTGCGAGCTAATTGTTCCCATGTGAACTATTTTTCCCAATGACTTTTTCTTGTGCTTCTATTACAGGTTGAATTCAACTGCTCTTTAAGCACATGTCCTATAAAAAGGGCATAATGGCTGAGTTGAGAATAAACATAAAAAATGTGAATAATTTTAAAATAAGCAGCCAGCCATCATTAATTCACTTGGTACTCATTACAGTAATATTAATAATGACTTATGCATTAGGTATTAATATAGTCTTCAAATGAAAAAGCTGACTTGTTTCTAATTTTATTTCAAGAAAAATAATTGATACTTAAAACTTCACCTGTCCTGCCTAGTTTACAAATCTTTTAAAAGAAAATAAATCATCTGTAAGGTGAGCAGTGAGCTATGAACTTTTTTAGTCTCCAGCCTACATCCCCAAATGTAAACCAGGGTAAAAGCACTGAGAACACTTTTATTCAATGTAAATTCTTTGGGGAATAAACATGTTTAATAATGAGTACTATCATCTGTATATTGCTGAAGTTCTTAATTGGCCTCCAATTAAGCCTAAGATTTCTGAGGATGCTTTAACTGATCTCACTTTCAGGCACAATAAACTATTAAAAGCCAAAAGCAAAACCAGAATTCTGCTTCTGGACATGATATAAATTGAAAATTGCTCGAAAGGGAATGGCCTGCATAGTCTTCACTCTTTGTCTAGTCTGACTAGCCCTCCAGGAAGTCTCTGTGGTTTTATAAAATAGGTTTATATACTCATTAGTGTTTAATTGACTGCATTTTTCAGCAATAGTTTTATTTTACTGTTGAGATCAGTAATGTAACTGCTTAAAATTCAGCCATGGATCAGCATAAGTAAAACCTGCTGTTGCAAAAAGGCTCACTGGACTGAAGGAACAGCTATTCCTCTTTGAAAAGGAGAATATGAAATAGTTAGGGCATCATCTTGCACCTTCTGACCTGAAAAAAGTATCCTAATTTTTGGCCCAGGTTTCACATTTCATGCAACTTGAGATGGGCTGGGAATCCACTGTGGTGGTGGGTGACACCTGAAGAGTGTGACTTGGGGCACTTCCCATCACTAAGCTGTGCTCTGACCCCTGTTTGGGTGAACATCACCCCTTCCTGTGCCGTAGAAAGGTGTGTCCTGGCGTGGCTGCCAGTCCCCTGCCCAAGTAATTGTTTTCTCCCTTTTTTCCTTACATTTTTTTCACCCGCACGTGCCCTGTAGTGCATAACCATTCTCCGTGTTTGCACTCCAGAGGGGCAGTGTTAGACATGAGACAGGATAAAAATTAAATGGTTTTTCCCATTGTTCTTAACAAGGAGGGGCGGGTGGGAAGGGGGAAAGGGGAGAAACAGGACAACCAAACGCAGAGCTTTATTTGGTCCCTAAACAAAAACAAGAAAAAACAAAAAGGAGTAGCTGCCACTGCTCAGATTAAAACCAAACTGTCTGTTAAACCTCTAATTATCAGCTTGCCTTGTGGGTAAAATGGTACCATTCAATTACTGTTTTTTGTTTCCTTGTCAGCTGCAAAAAACATATTATCACTGCTTTTCAAACCAGCAAAAAGAGCAGAAATTCTGCAAATTGCTTTCTAAACATAGTTACTTTAAACCTAATACCTCTCTGCAGCATGTCAGCAATTGTATAATGTGATGTTGCATGCAAATTGTGTTTAATGTAGGTATTCCAATTATTTGGTTTACATTATGTAATTTTGGTGAAATTATTTCCTTTGTTGCCATGTTACGTGTGGCATGTTAGACGTAGCATGTTAAAAATAAATACACACATACAGACTTGCCTGCACACATTTTATCAAGCTACTGTAAAAATAAGCAAAAATTGTCAGTTGACAATTCTCTGCAACCATGGTGAGGTGAGAAATAAAACCACCTTTTCAAGAATAATCTCAGGACTGATTGCATTTGACAGTCGTTCTATGTATTTATTTACTTGCTTACTTAATCTTGGAGGGTGCAAGTGTCTAGGATATCCTTGATCAATTTATTTCCCCTTTGCTAGTGTGTGGTGCTGGCAATCACTGAACACACCCTCCCAGCCACTGCGGGAAACACGAGGGCTCTCTTATACAGCTGGAATGACTGAAGCTCTGCTACTCCTGTGATAAAACACAGGACACGTTTACATCCAACTTGGCTGGTAGATTTTGGATGTTTCACTTCCTCAGCTTTCCATTTTTCCATTCACATTGTGTGAAATCTATTTTACTGAAGCAGAGGCAGCTCAGGAAATATTTCTGATGGAGGGTATTAAAACTTCCCCTTCCCCACCCTGACTTCTCCCTCTGTACAGCCCTGTGAGTAATCTCTGCCATAAGCTGGGATCTGTAACACCATCACTGGTGGCAAATAAATACCAGTTTTTGCTGAGCTCCTAACCTGAGAGCAATTCATCTTCCCAAGGTGGGCTGAGAGCTGGCTCTAGTTCAGACTATTTCGTGTCATATATTGCTTCTGCCACTCCATAGGGCCCTAAAGGCAAGGATTCCTGGGGACTGCTTTCTTTGACCAAAACGGAGATTTTCAAAATATAGTGGCATTTCTTAAGATAGGGGTCTGGACCTTGCAAAAGGTAAGCAGCNGTCACACCTCATTAGTAGGCATGCAGGTAGCAGAGCTTTAGATTTGTTCCAGGCCCCTTACAAAGGTGCCTTGACAGTTTGAGTTATGCTGACAGCCTCCCCTCAAAGGGAAAGAGAGTGTCAGGCAAGAGAGATGAAACATGTTTCACTGTCACCCTCCACACAGCCTAAATGAATGGCCCAGCATCTCGCCATCAGCGACGTTCCCATCTGGGGAAAAAATGGAAGAGTTGAGTTTGATGTTATAAATCACCATAATTTGTTACAATTTCCAAAGACAAATATGACAGGGTGGAATTACTTTGCAGTGCTGAGACAGTCATTTGCAGAACCCATAAAGTGCCAGTATAAATCTGAGGACAAGATATATTTAATCTGAAGAAGCAGATATCATCTCAGTATATACTGTGTTTACCAAGAACTTAGCTGCAATGATACCACAGTATTGCAGGTTGCTCATTTTATTTTAACCTTTAAAATTAAAAACTATTTTATAAAAATCCTAATGAAGTAGAAAGATTTTTTTGTGTGTGTATTTTGTATTTCCTCTGTCAAAAAGCAGAAATACTTAGTATGTCCTCAAAAAAAATTATGCAGTGCTCATTGTTGACAACAGAAATATTTTGTGGGGTTACAAGTGTGATTCCAGAGAGAGACAATGCATTGTTACACATTCACGATGCCTCTTCACAGTTGCTCCTGTTTAGCAGCTCTTAAATTAACAAACCTGTCAATCTAGTGTTCCTTTTGGAGGTGTCCAGATAACAAGCATTACTCCCAAAAGCTGTATCTTGGAACGTTTTTTCCCTCCTTCATTGATGATGGCATAGTCTGAAAAGACATTCTGAAGCCAAGTTGTGGGAATAAAACAGAGCTAAAGTTGTTACCTTGCAATATTTACATGGTCACAGTCTAGGTCATTGATTTTTGTCTCCTCTATAACAAACACCATTTGAGGTGACACATGGAAAGGAATGTGAGTGATCTAAGTGTGGAAACTGAAGACAAATGTGCTAATCATTGCCTTTTGCGGGTGAGCTGCTTAACTTGTCTGTACCATGAGTTACCCACTCATAAGAGGAAGACAATGCGAGCCTTCCTCATCCTTCCTGTAAAATTATTTCAGTGGTCCCTGAGTAATATGATTTCCAAAGTGCAAAGTTCTTTTTAACAATATACACTTTAAAAACAATATTTTTATTTCCCAGGTGAAAGAATGATGGCATACTAAGCATCATTCCGTTTTTAACACCAGAAAAAGAGAGACGTAGGTCTAAATGCTGATTTGGCACTTACATAGCTAACCCTTCCCAAAGCACCGGCTTTTTACTTCCATAAATCCCAGTGTTTTTATATCAGTGAGTAGATGATGATATGTTCACCCATTCCGCATTCGGGTGTTATCAGGAGAGAGATGAAACACATTTTGGTGTTGCAGTTGCTACTGAATAAATCAAACCTCGGTGATGCAGTGTGATGGTATGAAAATCTCACAGCCTGCGAAGTCAGTCATTCGTATGTGAGGAAACTGGATCACTCTCCTTAAAACACGCTCTTAGCCGGAGCTCTCAATATGTCAGCTCGCTGTTCTGGAAGGAAGTGGCAGGTGTTTTGAGCTTGTTGAAATGACAGTAACTTTAGTATGGTTTAAGAAGAAAGGTTTTACTGCTGCCTTCCCCTATTCCTGATGTCCTCTGGGTGGGGTTAAGCTTTTTTTCAGCCCTTCATGATGTCTTAAGATCTAATATTGCACTCTGCCTGCAGTAATTGCCTTCACAATTGGCACCTTTGTTGCTAATTTCCTGAGCTCTGCACTTGTCAGTGCATCTAATACGCAGCCATGATAATGGGGCATTTGTTTTCATGCTTGTGCTACCATTGTGTCTTTATTTTGTTGCTTAAAAGAGGAGCTAATATGAGTGGCTGCTACCCATGAAAAGTGAGGTGGGCTTCTAAAACACAAGCCTTTCTAAAAGGCTTGTCTGTCAGGAATGCACCAACTGGCATGTCTTTGCCAGGGCTTGGGCTCTTGCAGTGGGTTTGTAATCCTGAATCCTGCTTAAGACAGAATGTAGCAGAAGGGAAGAGTATCCTTTTCCCTGCTGAAATGATGTATAAACAGTATGGGAAGGCTCCTGCAGTCTGGCTGCGCAGGTAGCTTCTGCTCTGCTCCCCAAAGTGCTCTCGGATGTTTTTCACATCTTTTATAAAGACACACTGTCTCTGTTTAGAGGAAAAGAAAGTTTAAAAATTACTGTAGAAAAATAAACACCTGAGTTCCATTATGAGGCAGAGTTTAACAT
The DNA here is from genome assembly GCA_013400655.1 of Mystacornis crossleyi. Classification (NCBI taxonomy): domain Eukaryota; kingdom Metazoa; phylum Chordata; class Aves; order Passeriformes; family Timaliidae; genus Mystacornis; species Mystacornis crossleyi. Next base: position 106,327 of record VYZQ01017818.1, read on the forward strand.
AGGAGAGGTTCAAAACTGTTTCCTGTTAGGGATTCAGTACAGAAGGAGATAGGCAGTTCAGCATCTCACTGATCAGCACTGATTTGCTACTTCAATGAGTAGAACTGGGAGGAAAATTAAGAAGGCACTCACACACAAAACACATACTGTGAGCATGGAAACACCTGCTCAACTAAACACCAAGGAACCAGGTGGGCAAAAGTCACACCTTGTTTACTACAGCCTGGTCTAGACTACCTGAGTGATGGTCAATAACCACTTAACCCCCAGAGCAGTGGTGTGGGGTGAGAGGAGCAATGAAGGGTCTGTAAGTGCCCCCAGCATCTGCAGACTCTGTTAGCAGGGGGACACACAGAAGTGGGCTGCTGAAGAGCAGCTGGGTTTGCACAGCAGAGTAGCTCCTTCCGGACAAAAACTGAGTTTAGCAGAGGAGGTAGTATGGCTGGAGCCTGGCTGTGCCCGGGCCAGTGGATGTGGGCAGGGTGGCATGGAGATTTGGAGTTCTCCTGGCAGGAACTAGGAGGGCAAGAGACTCAAAGAGGAATGGAAACATAAAGAGTTTTGTGTGTTTGTCTAAATTCCCTCACTGTTTTGCCTCTGCACTGACCTTCAAGTCTTACCAAAACAATCCTGGAAACCTTTCAATCCATTTTGCTGTGAGTGCTCCCCAAGGAAAGTGGCTGGACATTTCTCTGCGCGACGGGAGGGAGATGTAATCACTGGCTGGGGCACCCCGAGGTGCTGCACAGCCGTTAATGGAAGGTGATAAGGGCAGCAGTGCCTTTCTCCAGCAGAAAATGCCACTTTTTCCAAGTGCCACCAGCCTGCACACTGCTGTGCAAACTGCTCCCCTGCCATGCCCTCCTCTCTGCGCCCCCCAGGGCTCAGATAACCTTTAACTCTCCAGTTGTCTCCGTGGGTTTTTTTTGTTCTTGACGTCTTCAGTATTTTAACAACAACAACAAAGTCCTTGCAGTTGTATCACTTCCTGCAAGCTGTTGTGAGACCTTGTAAAGCTGCTTCAGGCATGGAAATGGTTCACAGGCAATGTCAACAAGGGGGAGAGGGAGCTGCAAGAGAGACCGGGGAAAAGTACACGAACTGCTGCCGGCACTTTCCAGAGCAGCCGGGGTGAGAAAGTGTTGTGAAGTGTTGCTGGTCGGTGTCTGCTGCTTTACCAGCTCCTGCTGGTCCTGCTGGCAGGGGCATCGTTTCAGTGACTCAATCACCTGCTTAGTGATCTCCTGATCTCTCTGCATTCGTGTGTTCCTGTGCCACCATATGCTCTGCTTCTCTTACCAATTCTCACAGCAGCAAGCTGTAAGATACTCCAGGTTTGACAGAACCAGAGGCAGTGCATAATGTCATTTCTTAGGCCTTATTAATCTTAAAACATTTGTATAATTTTTGGAATAGGAGTGATCTGCAGGATTAAGCAAGGGCTTAGAAGGACAGCTGGATTTTTTTCTCCTTCTGCTGTGTCACTCTGTGAACATGCATAAGCACACACTCTGTGCCCGCATCTCCTGTGGTCCCAAACATTTGTGACCATCTTTGTTGTGCTTCGGCAGCTCTGGTTAGTAGAATGGTTAGGATTGGAAGGGACCTTAAAGATCTTCTAGTTCCAACTTCCTCCTTAGTAGTAGACCATAGGCATTATTTTTTCCCTTGACCTTAAAAGCGAGAAACTATGAAACTATGGTTTTGTAGTTTGGTACACGTATGTGACAATGTGCGTTTAGCCCAGAGAGGATCTGGAGTTGTTCAGCTTCACACCGTGACCTGCTGCAGACTCCCAGTGTCTGGGGTTGAAGTAGTGATACCCATCACCTCTCAACTTGTGCACAGTCATAGACATGTAGGGAATTGACTACAGCCCCTTGACCTAGAGAACTCACCACAATGAAAATTACAGCAAGTAATAGACATTTGCAGCATGAAACAGATGAAAAAGAAGTTGCTTTGTGTTTGTATACCTGCCGCACCTCTTTCTCATGGCCTTCTTCAGAGCTGAAGGTCCTTGAGTTTTCTTCTCTTCTATTCCACCCTTCTGTCAACAGCACTACTCCACAAAATTTGAGTTCTCTGTAAGACATTTTTGAGCCAATTTCAGCCTTTGTGTAGGAAATTGAAGAGAGAAAGTAGATATCCCAGACTTCCAGATGCTTTTTGTTGGTTCAAAGACAGAACCTGGGAGCCTGTCTACTGGGAGAATTCTCATCAGCAGAAAGCCCTAAGCCCCAGGGGAAGGATGGCTGCTCAGTCTTTGAAAGGGAAGGGCAGAACAGAGGCATTATGGCTCAGTTCCCAGGTCAGGTCGTGGGCGTCCCATTGCTCACCTATGCCCACCAGTTCTGGCTGGGGAGAAGGCAAAGGGTGAAAGTGTCCTGCTCCACTTTCCTGTGCTCTAGGGACAAACCCAATTTCACCGTAATTTAATTTAATGCTAATTCAGTATGTAGCAATTGTCCAGGCATTCTGAATGTGCCCTGTCATTGGTGTGGTAATAAAGAGCATATTCTGCTTTGAAAAGGACTGGAAACCTGAACTTCATTAGTGTTCATTATACTTGGGGAATCCCCTGTTTCTCTGTGTGTGAGTTCTGTAAAGAGCAGAATATCAATGTCTGAACTACAAGAAGTGTATTTTGGTTCTGAGAACTCTGACTACAGAAACACAATCACTTAACATTTCAGAATACTCTTCTAGTGTATTCTTGGCTTTTCACTTAGTTTTATTAGTGCAGCGTGTATCATAAGAATGCACACCATACAGTGAATAATCTCTTGTGAGTCAGTGTGTCTGTTTGTCCTGCAGGGGGTAGGCTTATTGCTTACTGTTTTATCTTGTGCTTTTACTGTCCCCAAAGGTCAGACTTCAGAACTTCCCCTGGCAGATCCTTATCCAATCCAGCAAATCTTCCAATTAGCAAAATGTTCATTATATGCAGCTAATATGTATGGATTTGCTCATTCATTTTCACTGCTGCTTCTTGGGATCTTCTGAATAATAAGATATTCCATCTCAGAATAATTCATAGACTCTTTGCCTGAACACTGTATCTTTCAATAATCAATCTAAATTGCAAAATACATTAAGCAGCAGCATTGTTTGCCTGGCACTGTTTAAAAATCATGAAAGCAGTGGAATGAAGGATGAAGGAGCAGATCTATTCTCTACTCAATACAGTATCATCCTTGAGAAGGGGAAATTGAGAGGACATTGATAAATAAGTCGATGATAAAAAATTGGACTTTTACATATTTGAGAAGTGAGACTGAGGTGTAAATCATGATCAGTGATACTGCTCTGGAACAAGTAACAGTGTATATGCTAGAGGAGCGTGTAAGAAAAAGGAACATAGTCTATTTCTAAAGTCACTTTAGTGTTCTTTAAGGTGCCATGCTGAATGTAACCTGTGTATCCATAGACTCAGAGTAAAAGCAGTTGCCAGGTGAAATTATATTTTTACGTGGTTTATAGCAGGCCTTTGCATCTTACACTTTCCTCATTTTTCTGCAGTTCCAAATTGCATCCAAATTTCTAGATATGCTATCTTCTGTATATGTTAGAAATTATTTCTTTGCTATCTTTTCTCTGCCTAAAATCAGTTTTGTCCAGTTCCCAGAGAACTGGATCAGGGTCTATACCTGAGTTTTTACTGCCGTGGGGGCCCCAGCCTGTGGCCTGTCTCTTACCATCCTGTGCCTGCACTCTTACGTGCCCTGCTCTGTTTCCACCTCTGAAGGCCTCTGATATTATACCAAGACTCTACTAAGACTCTTGACACCATCATTGTAATAAAAATAAAAATCATAAAAATCCCATTCTGCACAGAATAATTGTTTGTTTCTGTTACCGACATAAAACTATGGCTGTCCAATGCAGAGATAAACATAAGTGAAACAAATTAGCCACAGACAGCTGATCAATTAGAGACATTGCAGTCAGAGCTGTGCCAGGGCAAACAAAGCTACAGACAGGTCAGAAGTTCACACAGAGCCAGCCTGACAAGCCTGTCTTGAGTCCTTGCAAACTCAGTGCAGAGCCCATGTCCTGATACTCACAATGACAGTCTCTGTTGCAGGGCTTGGAGCAGTGTTGTAGCCACGGATGGTGGCACTGACTGCATCTTTGGGGTAGCTCAGCCTCTGAATTCCTATGGCTGGCAACAGAACGAGCTGGAAAGGTGAATTCTGCTTTCTGCAAACTTTCTGCTCTGCTGCAAAAGCTGCTGCATGTCATTGTGGGAGACATGTAAACTCATAAAACTGTTTTAACCTTTAGGAGTAAACACAACAGATGAAATGTGGATTACTCCTGTAGAAGTGTAATCACCTTGCTGCCTACCATCCTCTCAAAGTCATTATCTTAGTCCTAAGAAACCAGGTGTTCCTAAGAATTTGCAAATGGTGGGATTTTATTTCATCTAATATTAGAAATCTGCATCTACTTTTCAGCTAGTCGTCATAGACTCTCTTTCTAGTCTGCAAAAAAAAAGACACTTTCAGTGCTACCCCATTTCATCTCTGGGTTCTTTGTACATGGAAAAGGCAAACTGGTGAACTTGGTTTTCTATACTGCTACAAAAGGAGGCAACTAGCTCAGATGAAGACCACAGATGTCTAATTTTGAGTGGGATAAAAATTCCCAAAGCATCCACTTAATTGTATTCCACAATTCCTACATTGTTCTGAGCTTTGTACTGTGAAATAAAAGAAAAGACACTTGCATAAAATTAATAGAGGGCAACAGAATTTTTCAGTACTCACAGTTCTCCACTGCTGTCCTGTTCAGTTAAAGAAAATTTATTGTGTGTATTTTCAGTCCTTCCCACTCTAGCAAAGATGTGGATGTACTACCAAAGGTGTGTATGGGTTAAATTTACAATATCAACCTAAGCAAAAAAGTTGTTAAATAGAGAAGCATAGCTTCTCAATGGGAATAATGGTGTAGGATAAATAATTACACCTCATATTTCTGAGTTCCCGAGGACTAAGCTTCCTATAATAAAAGATGCATGTAGCCAAAATGATTTAGCACAATTATGTACAGAGGCAAAATCCCAAGAAAAATAATCAAAGCAAAAGATAGCTGGAAAGCCAAGAGGGTTCACAGCTGCATTTCAGCAAGCCCAGGAACTGGCTAAATCCAGACCTCATATATCAGTGAAAGAAGGCCAGTAGGACAATGTGTCCTGTCTGTGACAGCCCTTTGTGAGAAACTTGTGGCAGAGCCTCACTTTTCATAGATTTATAAAGCTCAGGCCAGAAAAGATCATCTAGTCTGATATCCTATATATCACAGGACATTAAATTTCTTCCAGTTAGCCCTGAGTTCAGCCCAATACCTTAGGTCAGCCAACTGCATTTGAGTCTTTAGTATGTTAAATGATATTGTGCCAAAGAAAGGTATTCAGTAGCTTGCTGATACTTAGAATTGTTTAATAATAAGGTGTGGATCAAACAGCATTGCATGTGATTATAACTGATTTAGCAGATCCATTAACTCTGAAGAGTCTTGCTTTTATTTTGTAGACATAAATTCATCTGCATGGCTTTATTTCAAGGTTTAAATAGCTCAGTTTTACCATACAGCTACTTCTATTTCCTAGCAGTGCATGCCCCAGACTCCATCAAAATCAGAAAATATTCTCTGGGATCTTTGGGACAGATTTGCCTTGGTTGTCTGCTTCTGCACAGAAGACCTGTGTCAAACACAGAAATTTCACAGAGGTCTTCTTCTTTCTTTTCTTTTCTTT
>VYZQ01017819.1:27470-38103 GCA_013400655.1 Mystacornis crossleyi
GTTTTAAGGAGAAATGGAAGGCTTTTTTTTTTTTTTTTTGGAAAGACTCTGTAATGCTGTCTCAAAAATTTCCAAGAACTTGGCAGATTTATTTACCTCTTACACAGCATTCGAGTTTGCTGGAAGCCTCAGTTAATAGCTCACCTAGCAGCTCGCCTGATCCTCGTGTTGAAGAAGTCATGGAAGAGGGGCTGCAACCTCCTCTGCACCAGCAGGAATTGCCTTACTTTAACCAGGCTTGGAACTGTGCTCCAGCAGGTCTGCAAAACTTGCTTTGGAGAAATTGGATTCAAGGCTTTTCTCAGTATACATGAGGACAGCAGGAGTAGGAGATGGCTTCCAAGCAAATTCCTTTCCTCCTGCTACATGATGTGTGTCACTGAGCAAACGAACAGGCGAGGGCATTGTGCTGCATTTCCCCCCTGCCCCCTGGTATGTGGCAACCAACACAAAGGCCCTTGAAAGGGAGCTCTTAGTTCTTATATCCACTTGTGGTTAGAACCAGTAACAGCTGTATTTCTCAGTGGAAAATAGCCTTGTCTTCTGAGCTTTAATACTCATTAGAAACAGGCACAGGTGCTTAACTGCTGAGTTCTTGAATTAGGGCACTGGCTTTTCCCCTCTACTTTTTAAGACTCTTTGTTTTCTGAGGACATTATAAATGATCTAGAAACATTTCTAGCCAGAGTCGGGTTCTCTTTACTCACTGAGGTAGGGAATTATGGAGGATACTAAATACCAAAAGCTGGCAGCATTGTGTTTAGTTCCTCCCCACTTGGGTCTGTCACTTATTTTCCAGCAGAAGCCTCACATGTACCTTTTACTCTCTACTGCCCATCAGTTTTTCTCCTCTCAGGTGCTCCCAGCTCTCAGGTCCTCTGTCTTTCATTGACTTTATCTTCTCATCTCTCAGTTTCTGATTTGGTGTATTTGACCACTCTCTCCTTTTGATTTTTCCCTTTCTTCTCTCTTATTCCCTGGATGCTCCTCCTCTTCCATGGGCTGGGCTCACCCCAGCAGTCCCTCTGTGGTGTGGGACCCTGCCCTTCAGAAATTCAGCCCTGGCTGCTGGAATCTGTACCTTCTCCATCCCGATCTGCAACAAGCTTAGTTTTCAATTATTGCCAATTATTGTTCCAGCTCCAAGGTGGTTTTTAATTTTGAAAGCAATTCTGCTTCTGGGATAACTCCCCCCTTGTACAGTGAGTTAACACTGCATGCACAGTAGTTAAAACATGTAATGTTTCAACAGATTTCTGTTGAAGCCTTGAAACTTCACTATTCTAGGTAATATATCGATCATCAGCTGTGATAGGTAATGCAAAATGCATAGTAAATCATCTTCTAAAATAAATACTTTTTGATAATTTCAGAGCAAAGTTTCTTTCAGGCATAAAGCTAGTCCCATCACACTCAGTAGCAGATTTGCTTGGACAGCAACACTATCTTTTGCTGCCTGGAGGTTGTACAGGCACTCCCTTTCCACACGGAATGTTTCCTTGAAATGCAGGTGTGTCAAATGTGTAAAAGACTGATACACTGGAACCAGCAAATGGGAAGGATTTTTATCAAGTTACGTAATGAGAAGATGGAAAAAAAATGAAAAATCATCAAAGTTCTGTAAGCAAACGGAGCACTCCTACTGATTTTCCTGTTTAGAATTTAAAAAATACCTTTAGGATTTGAGTGGGTTGAGGAGGTAATGACAGCCACTCTCCCCAGCTCCTCGTTCCTGTGACCCAGCCTAAAAGGCTTGCTTATATAGGTCACTTGGGAGGTTTGTTTATGTATGGCTTTCTCTGAGAGATGGAGAGAGCAGTGCCAAGTGCTCAGTGTTAGGTTTCTCACCTCTGTATCGTGTAGCTGTCAAACTGCAGTGCTCTGAGCGTGGTTCATTTTGTCGTTTTTTAAATGAAATTACAAGTTTTTAACTGTGTGGGGATCACATTTTGAAAACAAGGGGTAAATTATTTTCCCTGTTCTATTTTTTTCCTCAGATTCGTTACATTTCACAGACTCAAGGTTTGCCAGGAGAGCAGTTGTTAAGCATGGGAACGAAAACTGCAAGATTTTTCTGTAGAGAAACGGATGCACCATATTCTAGTTGGAGATTAAAGGTAAACGGTATAACGTAGTAGAAGACAGCATATTATTTAGTGAGCAGAGAAAGCAGAGAGGCCAAGATTCACTGCAATACCGTTATCTCCCTGGTGCATCTCCTGTGGTTTTTCCCAGCTCCTGCTCTGTATCCCTTCCATTTTTTCTGTTCCCCAAGGTGCAGCTGCCAGGCTGTGCTGCGGCCAGTGTGTGGCTGCCAGGTGGGGAATTCAAATTAAGCCTTGTATCTCCAGAGGTACTAAATGAGTGGGTTGGTTTGTTTTGTTCTCTCTCTTGCTTGGTTACTGCTTTTCGCTTCACATAAGGAATTTGTCTCTGAGGCCCACACTGCTCTGTCAAGGCCCACACTGCTCTGTCAATATTTGTCCAGAACTGGCATCAGGATCAGAAGTTCCTAGGAGAAAAAGGAGATTAAGAAATAACATGGCTGTGTACAGCTCATTTCTTTTAGATCTCCTGCTAAAACAGTCTTTGTTGGCTGAAAGCTGCAATACAGTGAGTGCAGACAAAGTTAAAACAAGATGTCCTTTTATGTTCTGCACACCTTGCTTCTCTCTAAGCAACACTATTGCACTCTGGCCATAAGCAGAGCTTTTGCTTCCTATGCCAACAATTTACTTTTTTTAAAATTGTATTTCTTCATGGCCCAGCGTCCCTGGGTTTACCGAGGGCTCAGGAAGCAGGAACAGTTGACACGAGATCTCCGCAGTAACAAGCAGGGCCGAGCTCCCAGCACAAGTTGCGTAAGTCCCCCCAGCAAGTTGCTAAATCCCCGGTGGCGCTGGGCCGGGGCTGCGCTGGGTTATGTAAGATTTCTCCAGTTACACCAGCCTGGCTAATCCCATCCTCTGCTTTCTCAAGCACTTGGTCTTTAGGTGACACTTTACATCTGGCTTCTCCGTGTCGGAGAGCCCGAGGGAGTTCTTGGTGCAAACGGCCCTCCCCAGTTTCAGGAGGTCTTTGTTACCTTGCAGAGGTTAATTAGGAGTTTTGGTATGGACTGTTGGTCATTGCATGCAGTTTTTGTCAAAGTTCATTTCGGAAATTTTTCTGTAACCTGTATGTCAAAATCTTTTTGCCTGAAGTCCCACCTTGCCTCTTGCAGCACCAGGCTACTGGTGCTGTCTGTGTTGAAGGAGGAAAATTGTAACAGAAAGTGCTATACCAACTCAAAAATCATTCATTCTCTAGGATTTAATAATTTTTTTTATATTTAAGTATATAAAATATTTACACCAGCTCTTGCGTATGTGGAGGAATAAAAGTATAAAAATTAAAAAATGAAAAGAGAAAAGAAAGAAGTCGAAAGGACACTGCCTGGTTTTGGTTTCTTTCTTTTACTGTGATATGATGTTGCTGCTGTTTGGGGTTTAAGGTCTGAGTTTGAGAAAATCGGTAAAATACAATAATAGAAAAGCTGTGATATATAAAGATACAAGCACACGAGGGAGTTTCATTAAATAGCTCTTTGCTAGGCTCCCAGCACTTCCTGCATGATTCATAGACTATCTGTTATAATCCAGTACTGTGCCTTGTCAGATGCAAAATATTGTAGTTTTTGTCTTTTGATTTAGAGAATGAAAGTAGCCAGCAAAGCAGCATACAAACATATAACTGAAATACTAATTATTTGGGGAAAAAAAAGTGGTTTTTAGGTCAGTAAATATGTAAAGTTACTTTGTAAATTTAGGTGACCTTTGTTGACAGATTCTAAACTCAGCTTTCCTCTTCTTTTTTTTGAGACATTGGAAGAACACGAGGCAGAAACAGGTATGAAGTCTAAAGAGGCCAGAAAGTATATTTTCAACAGTTTGGATGATATAGTGCACGTGAGTATTAAAGCCTCCTTCCTCTGCAAAAGGAATGTGTGGGAATGACTGGTGATTTTAAAACATTTTACTGGTTTTGAAAGAAATGCCTTTTAGAACATTATTTACTGTGTCTCAGTCATACTCATTCTTCTCTACTGCTCTGAGGGAAATGTCTGGCTGTATCAGCCCTTTGAGCTTTTAGTAAAGACCTTCCTTTTCCATTGCTTGTGGTAAACGGTGGTACTTGTCCTTGTGGTGCGGGAACCCTTGAATTTTGTGCAAAATGTATACTTTCTCTTCCACCTTATCTGCCACTGTGGCAAAGAATAAACAAAGAATGCATATGGAGCCTGCTCTGTTTATTGTATGATTTCCTGTATAATTCTGTTATCTTAAGAATATAATTTTAGGTAAAGTTTTTTAAATTTTGATTTTAAAAACGTGTTTCCTCACTTTTCTTTAGCTTTATACCTCTCTAGTCAATAAGGAAAGGCAATTTTTTGCTATCTTTCATATCCTGAAAAAAGGATCAAATCTTGTTGCAAGGTTGGCATTAATACATGATTGAAATTGTTTTTTGAAGATCAGCTCTGTAGTTTAAAGGTCTTCATTCCAAATCTTACTTCTTAAATTCCATGTCCCAAACTTGAATAAAGCCTTCAGCAGTTTTAACTGGGCAGGTTACAAGGGGGGAGCAGTGTGCATGCCTAAAAGTTTTACCAATTCCAAGCCAACTGTTTTGGGATAAAACAAATCCACTGTGCCCCGTGTGATAAAAATGCTGAATATTAGTATTTCATAGCAGAAAGCAATACCAGAAAGTTAAACTAATATGCATATCTTCTATCTGACTCTTTTGTTTGATGCCAGGTGAACATGGTGATGGATTTGGAAGGAAGTGACCTGTTGGCAGAGAAGGCAGATAGGAGGGAATTTGTCAGTCTGTTGAAGAAAATGTTGCTTATCGATGCTGATTTAAGAATCACTCCAGCTGAGACCCTGAACCATTCTTTTGTTACCATGAAGCACCTCCTCGATTTTCCTCATAGCAACCAGTATGTAACAGAAATCTCTGTTGTTGCAATTCATTTGTATAATAATGTTTCTTCTATCAGAGAGAAAAAAACCTTTCATCATTTTTGCAGTGTCTTAGAAAATTCTATCAAGTGCTTGCGGTATTAGATACATCTACTGGGTCAAGGAAACTGGTTGAATAACTATGTTTTTCTCTGAAAGTAACAGAGCAATAGATTTCTAAGTTGATTTTACACATGATTGTTAAAATTCCAACACTGCAGAAACGTGGGGGTGATTTTTGGAAGTATGAGGAGTCCTAGTTCCTATCAGTCATTGAGGGCTAGCGTAGGCATTTCCTCTTGAGGTTAGCATCTCATATGCTTCCTTTCATGTATTGATTAATGTGGAATATATTGGAAGTTTTCTTGCAGTTCTGGAGTTGTGTGTTTCACTGTGGATTTCCTAAAGTTGCAAGCATTTCGCTGAAAGAGCAAGCTTTCCATCTATTTAGTTTCCTATCTTTCCTGTTTGTAAGAAATGGTGTTAGATGGAAGGAGTAGGAAACAGCAGTATTTTTCTTGAATTTAAAATATACATCACAGAGGCTTGACACGACCATAGTAACAGCAGTGTTTCTGTTTTTCTACCTGTGTGGATGATCCCATTCTGTGAAACTGGGAAATGTGGGCTTTGAACTAGGTTTTGTTGCCTTGTTTTGGGGAATTGGTTTTTACCTTTAATGGTAGTACGAAATGGTGATTAAAGCAACTTATTTTCTGGTTCTGGCAGAGTGAAGTCCTGCTTTCATATCATGGATATTTGCAAATGCCGATCAAACCTGTATGACTTAAGCAATCGCAATAAAACATCACTTATGAGATCAGTTGCCTCAGGCAGTGCAGCCAACCTGACTGCAAGCTTTACCAAAATTGGTCCAGTAAGAAGTCAGGTAAAAACAATGGTGTGTGCTTTTCTTTCATCTGGTTTTGTTTTGTTTTGTTTTAACTGTAAGTTCAGTTAATGCAGTTTTTCTAATGAATTTAATAACTGAAAAAATTATATCTGTTAAGTGGCAAAATCTCGTGTCTCTTACTCTCATTTATTCCTAATGTTTTCTTAAACAAATCATTTAGAGTATGTTTCAAATTAAGTTACGAGCTGGGATTGCCAGTGCTGTAGTCTGGTGCCCTCCAATGGCCAAATGTGATGGCTTCATGTGAAATGGATTTGAAATGTTAATTTTTATAAGTTGTTTTAGGTGTTTGCTGTATAAAGTGGTGGGGCAAGTGTGTGAGAGATGTTGATTTGGCATTATGCTAACGTTGCCTGTGCTGCATCTGTTCCCATAGGCATTAACTGCATCTGCCCACTCCGTTTTGCACCAAGGGATACCACTGCAGGCAGGAACGGCTCAGTTTGGTTGCAGTGATGTTTTCCAACAAGCATTGATTATATGTCCTCCAGCTATTCAAGGTATATTTATCTGTAACTGTCACAGTTCCTAAAATAGGAGTGTTCCTGCCTGTCCATTAGCAGTGTTTGGGTTTTCCATTATATCCACTTAAGGTTTATATTGAAAACAACTTAATTAGGTAATTCAAAATCAGCATGTGAGTCAGATGCAGATACATTGCACCTTCCTGAAAGAAACAGCAAATCAGCATCTGCAGAAAATGATTTCAGCAATCCAGAGCCTGTCTTCATATACTACACACACACAAACGTATATCTTGGATGAAATGGAGGAACAAAGTGTGAAAAGTGAAGCAATAAGGAGGGTGTTCTGAATAAAATTTGAGAGGAAGCAGGAAAGATGAAGGGAATATCAGTGTCTTATCCTAGTAGTAGTCATTTTTGGAAATGGGATGGTAGTTTATATTGTTTGCTTATTAACTTAGCTTGATTATAGTCTTTGTTCCAAAGATGTAATTTATTTGTCCTGGTGATTTTCAGCTTCATGTTGAGATCAGGTCTTGGAGTTACAGAGCTTATAGGAAGTAGGTTTTTTTAAGAATTACCTTAGTTCTCCCTCTTCATTTTAAAGTTTCAGAAATCACACTAGATGCACTCTGAAAAGAAACAAATCAAGAATGTTCAACCTAAACTTAAACCCCAGGAAATCTTAATCTCTATAGATAAAGACAGACACAGCACACTTTATCAGTAATGTTATTTGTGGCAGCTGCATCTACCTTGGGTTCCAGAAACTCAAGAAAGGTCTCACTATTCACCAGGCAGTGTCTTGTAAAGCTGCTTCACAGATTTCCTTCTAAGAAGTTAATTACTTAAATTGTATATGTTCTTTACACAATGCCATACTCCATAATTAAAAAACCCTATTATTTTCATTATTCCCAGATGAATAAAATGATTTATAGAAAAGGAAACAGTACAGGCAGACACTTTATCTGTGTTTTGTATACTGTATTCTTAATATGATGATAACTTTCTAAATTTAAATTCTGCTACAGCTGAAGTGAAGGGGATATATTGTTTTCATCACATAGGTGACGAGTTGCTGGCACAGATGAAAAGGGGATATTAATGGTATCTGGCACTGCTTCAAAGTTTCCCAGCCTGGCTGCTCTATGAAATATCTGAAGTGCTAAAACTCTCTACTTCTGTCAGAGTTAAGATGTTGCTCTTGTAGGTGGCTGTGGGGAAAAAAATCAATCAAGTGCCTTTAAAAATGAAAAGCTTTGAAGTGCATTGTTATAACTTAGTATTGTGTTATGACATGAGAAAATTAAATCAGATGAAAACTTTCTTTCATCCTATACTGTAAAGATTAAAAAAAAAAAAAAAAACAACAAAAACACTTATAAACTTCAGTGTAGTAATTTTTTAGTAGTTACCTGTGAACACCCATTGCTTAATCTTTGACTAAAGCACACGGCATGACGTGCAGTGAGAAGATGAGATCAGGGATATCTTCTCCTAGCCAGTATTTTCTGCAAGCATGGCTGTTCTGTTGCAATGTCTGTTAAGAAAAACTCCTCTTTCATTATAGTTTGACATTATTATGTAAAAAAAGGTTGTTGTGGTAAACATTGCAGCATTCCTATATGCATGTTAAGTTTCCTGTGACAATAATGAAATCTATACAGGGCATGAGATGCATCTTTTTTGTACTATGCTCTTGTGAGCAGTGCTTTGGTTTGCATTATTTTGATGAAGAGAGGAATAGGATTATGGATTCTACTGCAAATAGTTGATGAGGTTTTACAGAAGATTTTACATTGTTTCCCTCAAAAGAGATGGTAGCAAAGAGGGACATTATACGTGTGGCATTGCCAACTATAAAAGCCGAGAGAAATGAGTTTCAGCCTGCTGGAAATACAGAGATGTGAAGGAGTCCATTCTGAGAAGCTTTGAAATTCAGTTCTGCTTACTTTTGTCTGCTTCCTTTCAAATTCTTATAATGTAGTTTGTGATAAAGAGTAAATGCTCAGCTCAGCAGAATTTTCTGCCAAAGAAATTCCTCTTTCTAGTAGTCTGTTAGTAGCTATGGGCAGTTCTTTCTGGAAATTACAGCTTAAATATTTGTGCAGATAAGCTATGGCACAAAAACCTTTTAGGTGTTAATTTGTTTGGCTTGAAAGTCTAAATTATGGAATTAGATTATAAACACATCTTAAAAAATGGTGAAATGTTTTAAAATTGTCTTCTTTGCTCAGAGAATATATGCAAGACTGCTGTTTGCCTAAAGCTTGGGTTTATGTTTTTTTTTCCCTGACAGGAATTCCTACCAACCACAGCAAACCCACCAGTTTCTCCCTGAGGGTGGATAATGCAGTTCCACTGGTGACCCAAGCCCATGCAATTCAGCCACTACAGATTCGAGCAGGAATCCTTTCTCAGGTTGGCTTACTTTAAGGCAAAACTCTTACTTCTTTAGTTAGTAAACGTTTTTAAATGTAGAGTTCTGTTGCAGTCCCTCTTGTGGTCTGTGCCGAACTACAAGCAGCGAGCGTAACTTGAGTGAATTGTTTGTGCCCTGAAACTTCCTGTGCTTCCCAGCAGACGTGGTCCAATCAGACGCAGCAGATCCTGGTTCCTGCATGGCAGCAGGTGGCACCAGTGGCAGCTCCAGCCACATCTCTGGCCTCTGATCCTGTGGCTGGCCCACAGAGGCTTGGAGACTGGGGGTGAGTCCGCCTGCTTTTGTGCAACACCTCAGTGGCTGGGATTTAAGCAGGACTACGGGTGCTGGTGCACGTGGACTTGCAATACAAACCTGCCTTTCCTTTTCCTCAGGAAGATGATTACCCAGGGCACCCACTACAGCTCAATGATACCACAGCCTCTTTTAACACATCAGATAACCTTGTCTGCCCCTCAGCCAATTAGTGTGGGCATTGCACACGTTGTCTGGCCTCAGCCTGCAGCTACCAAGAGGAACAAACTGTGCCAGAACAGGTCGGTAGAATATTTCTAAGACAGAACACTCAAAGACAGTGTACCTGTCTCTGCTATTTTGTGGGCAGGGGAACAACCTCTGAAATTGGCGTCTTTGTTGGAGACAATTGCTCTTAGACAGTCTTTTGGGAAGATGTGTCCTGTCTCCTTAAGTTTTCAATGTTATTTGGTTATAGCCTAGATGGAAAAACACTTGCAATAGTAAGAGGTTTTAATTCTTTTCGATTAGCATGTGCCTGTCATGGTGGAATGTTGTCTTTACAGGCTTTGGGAAGGTATAAGAATATATTCAGGTAGCTCTAAGGAGATATTCCTAAGTTTACGTGAGGGAGGGTATATCAGGTTTAGATGACTGAAAATAAAAAGAGACTGTGTAACAGGGTTGCAGTGTGCCTTGCAGTTGTCTTTCACTGGTAGCCAAAAATACTTCAGCTGCTTGCTGAAGAAAATATTCCACTGCCATGGGAAGTAGTGGCGAAGGTGTGGGATGCTCCATAAGGGGGAAAGTATGGGTTATGTGGGCAGTGTAAGCAGTCCTGTATTAAGCAAGGGGTTCATCTGGAGGCTATCAGCTTTTGTTTTCAAGGAGAATCTTTGCAGGAAATCTGGCTGGATTTTGTTTGCTTGTTTTTCACCCAAATGGGATTTTTATTTCTTTTTTCCTTTATAAGAAAGTGGGATTTTCAGTATGCTGTATTCAGTGTTGTCATCTTTGATATTACATACTTGGTATCTTTCTTGTTAATGTCTGAAACCTTCCATGCCAAGTGTTTTTGCCTGTGTTTACTGTTCTGTGTTTTTCTAAATTGGAGGCTTAGCCTGCATTGCCTGCTTTGGCTTTGTTGAAAACAGTACAGTTTCCAGGTCTCTTGGCAGAGATTCACTAAGTGCCAAACGTTGTGTTTCCTTCACAGGAGCAACATGTTACAAAACACCAACATCCAAAATTCAGCCTTTATCTCTCCAAAGATACTCAACCTGAAGGCTGTCAAGAGAATAAGTTGTCTAGAAGCACAGGACAATCTCAACTCGGAAGGACAGGAGAGTGGCTGCTGTGAGGCCTCGCTCAGGCTGGCCCCTGACCCCTCAGTGCCCAGCACCCCGCGCCAGGCCCTGTTCCTGGCCAGCTCCCCCAGCCCCGCCGTCAGCGTCATCACCATCAGCAGTGACACCGATGAGGACGATGTGGCACGGACACACTCACTGAGGGAGTGAGAATCTGCCTTTATTTTTGTTAAACTTTACTTAAATACAGCTGTCTTAGCGCA
>VYZQ01017822.1:6853-20061 GCA_013400655.1 Mystacornis crossleyi
GGGTTTAGTAAATATACTTGGGAATTTTATGCAATATATTATGCCATTACACTATACTATTAATACATATTTTAATTTAAGGATGATACCAAAATCAACAATTAAATTTACATCAATGTCTCATGTCATGCAAACAAATGGAGGGCTTTGCACAAAAAAATCCCATGTATTTGGGCAGAAATTCAAACAGGGAAAGCATTTGACAAAAAGTACAGCTCATGATATCACTGAAATAACCAATCATTTTAATTTATTTATTTATATTATAAACTTCTCTATTTGCAAAGGGCAGCTCCAGCAGGGTATCTCCCCTTTTTGGTTAGTTCACTAACTGTGTCAGGAAGTTTTACACACTTCAGGAACGTCCTAGACTCATTCCTCTCTACTATGTTGCATTTCCAGCAGACAACAGGTAAGTTGAAAGAAAAAGCAAAAAGGGCTAGCAATCACAAGACTTCTCCTAGCTGCTTGTAGGATATTTCTTCTGCTTCTACATCCTGGTTGGGTGGCCTGTAAAAGGCTCTCGGCAGGAGATCTGCCCTGTTGGCCTTCTGCCTGATTCTTACTCATAAACATTCAACCCTATCATCAACATCATTAGGCTCCAGACTGTCAAAACAATCCCTTAATATTCAGCGACACCCCACCACCTCTCATTCCTTGTCTACCCCTTCTGAAGAGTTTACAGTCGCTCAGTGTAGCACCCCAGCTATATCATCACACCAAATCTCTGTGATGGCAGCTATGTCATAATTTTCTTGCTGCATCATGGTTTTCAGTTACTCCTGTTTGTTCTTCCTGCTGCATGAATTTGTGTAAAGGCTGCCTTTTCGGAGGGAGAAGCTCTAGTTCCTGCATGACCATTCTCAGGAGTTTCCAAGGATTCTAACACTTCAGCAAATCCTGCAGTCTTGCATCCCTGCTGCTGTATGGATCATCATCCCCTATCTCTATTAAAAAGGTTTCACTAACACCCTGTTCCTCAAAGAGTGGTGTGCCACCCCAGGCTTATTATCAGTAATCCTGATTTTATCCCTTTCACCCTTCACACTGAGTTTAAAGTTCTGTCAATGCAACCTGCTCTCTCCTGCTCAAGGATCCTTTTCCCCTTTGAGACAGGTGCATACCACCTGTTGTCAGCAGGTTCCATGATGCGCAAACCGACTTGTGATCAAAAACCTTAAAATTCTGCTGGTGTTACCAGGCTAGGGGGGAGATATTCATCTGTATGATTTTCCTTTTTCTACCTCCAACATTCCCCGCAACTTGCAGGATAAAGGAGATCACTACTAGTACCTCAGATCCCTCACGCTGTCATCCTGAAGCCCTGAGGTACTGCTTGATTGTCCGTAGCCTTCTTGCTTGGTCTTCACTGCTGACCAACCTGGAAAACCCACAGTGAAAAATAATCAGAGCAGTGCACCAGGCCATGGAGTTTCCCGATAATGTCTCTAACCCCGACCCCAGGGAGGCAGCAGGCTTTCCCATGGGTTTGGTCCTATCAGAATATTGAGCCCACTACTCCTCTTAGAAAGGAGTCACCAAAGACACCTTCTTTTTTTCTTAAATGAGGCAGTCATAATGCAGGGGGTAACATCTCAGTGATGCACAAACTTGTATGTGGATTAATCTAATGAACATGGATAGAATTATTAAGGTCAGAATTTTTAATAGTGGATGTCTGTAGGCTAAATGATATCTAATTAAATTGTTACAGACTATTGTATTAAATGATAACTGAATTCCTAAAACATTTCTCACAATTACAATGTATTAATATGAATACAGTTGTGAAGTTAATGGCTTACTGATATTTTTCTTTTTTTTCTTGCTTTATTACCTTGCACCTAGGTTTTCTCATAGTCTCACTTAAGGTCTATAAATCTTCCATTACTGACTTACACTGTAGAATAGAGATCCATGGGATCAGACGTCTTGACCTCAGCTGCTAGATTTAAACCTTTTTTTAACTTTACTGCAACAAAGAGAAAGGAAAACACATATGTCTGTAAAGTGCACGTAGACTCTATGCCTTCTTAAATACATCATAGGAGTAAGTAAAAGATAAAGCTAGATTGATTCAGTTGCACAATAGTTGCTACACTGCAGAAAATGGCAAGTTTCTCTGACGCAGGATAGTTGTAAGGCCTAGAAACAATTCATCTCAGCTAGAGAGCAATTCTGTATTCAAAACACAGAGCAGGATTTTTCATTGAAAGGAAGCTGAAATGCCAGCTTGCTTCCCAAAACCAAAACTGACATTCTAGGCAAATTAAGGACTCTGCAGTATTTAATGTTCAGGGGGTCTCATGGTTATTTCTGCCATTAGCTTATGGAAGCAATGAATTCAGTTGATTCAAACACTGGACCAGGGATAAAGTGTGGATCCTTTTCCAGTTCTAGCACTACCTTGTACTGACAAGTCAATTTTCTTTTTGAACTGGATTTCCTGGCCCTTTATGTTTCTACAGATTTTGTATCATGATTTGCTTACAAATAAATTTCAGGATAGTCATAAACTATCAGTATCTTGATGGTTACTTAGCTAATTATTTTTAATCCTATATATCTCAAAACTTATAAGAATAGTCTCAACTAAAACTGGAAAAACTGTTCACTGTCTTTTTTTCACTGTTCATAATACTTGTAATATATTTTCATTGTATAAGTAAGAATATTTTATCAAAAACATTCACTAGATATACAAACCAAAGAATCTCTTGTCAAAGATAGTTCTATCAGTTCGATAAGAATCCTGAAAGGAGTGGGATGTGTGTTTTGATGCTACCTATGTTTTTTTGTCACATATTTCTTGCTTTTCAATTTGAGAACTGCAGTCACATCCTCAAATATGCAATATGTCTAGAATGTTAAACTGAAGAGAAAGTAGCAATGTATACATTTAGATTGTGAAACAGATTTGTTGATAATTGTGTATGAATGACAGAATAAATGATAGGAGTCAATTAATTCATATCTGTGGTCCACAGTCTTTGTAACCATCCCGTTAAAAAAAAAGAAAGTTGCATTTGTCAGAATCAGAGAATACAAAGTTGTGATACGGAAAGACTGATTTTTTATCAGTAAGCACCCAAACAAGAAGCCTTGAAACAGCTACGTTTTTTCAAGTTTGGCAGTTTTTCAGGTTATCTTTTTTTTTTTCTTTTTGGAAGTATTCACAATCCTTTCTCTATCCCATCTGTCATAAGCTGTTGGTATGCACTACATGGGCTATTTCCAAGTTAATTAACAAGATTTATTTCCAGGTAACTAGGATTTCTCTGGACATTTACTCATTCTCAAACAAGGACTTTTCATTTTGACATCATTCTTCCCTGAGAGAACCACGCAGTCATTTAGCTGGAAAAGACCTCTGAGATTGAGTCTAACCTTTGACTGATCAGAACCATGACAACTAGACCACAATACTAAGTGCCATGTCCAGTTGTTCCTTGTACACCTTCAGCGATGGTGACTCCATCACCTCCCTGGGCAACCCATTCCAAAGTTTAACAAAACTTTCTCTGAAGTAATTCCTCCTGATGTCCCACATGAATTTTCTTTAGCAACCTGAGGCCGTGTCCTCTCATCCTGTCACATTTGCCTGGGAGAAGAGGCCAACTCCTACCTTGATACAATCTCTTTTCAGGTAATTATAGAGAGCAGTAACATCATTCCTGAGTCTCTTTTTCTTGAGGCTAAAATACTCCCAGCTCATCTATTCCTCATATGACTTACTCTCTGTACCCTCCACCAGCTCTGTTGCCCTTCTCTGAACTCCCTCCAGCACCTCAATGTCTTTCCTGAACTGAGAGGCCCACATCTGCACATAGAATTCAAAATGTGACCTCAGCAATGCTGAGCACATGGGGACAATCACTGCCCTGGTCCTGCTGGACATATTGTTGCTGACACAGTTCAGGATGCCATTGGCCTTTTGGCTACCTGGGCACAGCTGGCTCCTGTTCAGCCACTGTCAACCAGCACCCCCAGGTCCCTTTCCACTGAGCTGCTTTCCAGCCTCTCTGCCCAAAACCTGTAACACTGCATGGGGTTGCTGTGACCTAAGTATAAAACTCGGCACTTTGCCTTGTTGAACTGGCCATTAATCCAGCCTGTCCAGATTCCTCTGCAAAGCCTTCCTACCTACCAGAAGGTCAACACTCCCACACAATTTAGTGTTGTCCACTAAATTACCAAGGGTGCACTCAATCCCCTCGTCCACATCATCAATCAAGATATTAGATAGGACTGGCCTGAACTCTGAGCCCTGGAATACACCACTAATGACCAGCTGCTACTGGATGCAGCACCACTGACCACCACTCTCTGTCAATCA
Organism: Mystacornis crossleyi; assembly: GCA_013400655.1. NCBI lineage: Eukaryota > Metazoa > Chordata > Aves > Passeriformes > Timaliidae > Mystacornis > Mystacornis crossleyi. Next base: position 11,193 of record VYZQ01017822.1, read on the forward strand.
AGACAGTGTTTAACTCAGCAAAGAGAACACCTGTCCAACCCATGGACTACCACCTTTTCCAGGAGAATGCCGTGGGAGACAGTATCAAAGGTTTTGCTGACGTCCAGGTACACAACATCCACAACCTTTCCCTCGTCCAGTAGGCAGGTCATCTGGTCATAAAAGGAGATCAGGTTGGTCAGGCAGGACCTGGTGTTCCTAAGCCCCTGCTGGCAGGGCCTGATCCCCCGGTTGTCCTGTGTGTGCTGTGTGATGGCACTCAAGATAGTCCATTCCCTAAAGTTCCCCAGCACTGGGGTCAGGCTGACAAGTCTGTAGTTCCCTGCATCCTTCCTCTGACCCTTCTTGTAGATGGCTGTCACATTTTCCAACCTCCAGTCACCTGGGACCTCCCTGTTTAACCAGGACTAATGATAAATGATGAAAAGTGGCTAGGCGAGCCCTTTTGTCAACTCCCTCAGTACCCTTGGATGGATCCCATCTGGCCCCACCAACTTGTAATTGCCTAAGCGGCACAGTGCGTCACTAATAATTTCCTCCTGGATTGCAAGGGGCCTACTGTGCTCCTCATCCCTCTGTACCACCTCAGGGGGCCTGAGGATAACCATGCTTTCCGTCTAAGACTGAGGCAAACAATGCATTAAGTACTTCATCCTTTTCCTCATCCTTGGTGACCACATGCTTCGCTAGGTCCAACAAAGGATGGAGATTTTCCTTGGCCCTCCTTTTCAATAAAAACACTTTTTATTATTTTTCACCACTGTGACCAGGTGGAGTTCTAACAGCTTTTGACTTTTAAGATAAAAATGGATCACTCCATACAAGGATACAACAGGCAAAAAAAATTAAATAATTGGCTTTTTATGTGATGAAGGATAAATAATGTGAGAAAAGCAACAAGCAACACATCTTAAGAATATATAGATGAATTCTGACCCAGAATGAGAAATGAAAATTCTATCTGCAATAAAGAAGTCAAGGGAGATTTTAAGAGGATTTTTTAACTTTTTGCTGAGTTTTTAGTAGAAGACTCATTGAAGGCAGATTCCTGAACACAAACTCACAATCCATAGCAAACACTTAATTCAGTTAGGTGAATTTCAGATCACGTCATTATAAAGATCAAGATAGAATGATAAGTAGGCGTTGGGTTATTTTGTTTGTTTGGTGGGGTTTTTTTTGGGTTTTTTTTTTTTTGTTTTTTTTTTTTTTTTTTTTTTTTTTTTTTTTTTTTTTACCCAAAGTGTCAGACTGCATATTTTAAGAGAATACTGATGTATTACCAGTACCTTGTTCTGGGGTCTGCTTGTGACAACCAGCCTGATGAAAGATAAACATATAAAGAAGTAAAATAGCTATGATTTCTCTAAGGAAGGCCTTTTCCACATGGGAGTTTATTTCAGAATAACCAACTACACTTTCAAATTGTAATTTTTGTTAGAAATAGTCATCCTGAAAAAGGCAGAAGTCTCCAGTGCTTTTCATCTTCATACCTGTTCTGTATAGTTCAGCATCAGAGCATTATCACAAAGACTTGCCCCTGTAATGTGGTGTGTACTGATTCTACACAGTGTAACATGAAAACTATTCTGAAGTGAGGAACAGAAAATGGTACCAAACCACTGTGGATTTCCATCTACACAGCCACTGTGTGAAAAAGTCCTCTGACTATTTATAAATGTACTTTGATGTGGCTTTCAGTCAGTTGCATACCTGCAAATGATGACTTACTTTTATGCTGAAGAATGAAGTTTGGGTTTCCAGAAAGAAAAAGAGATAAACTCCATCTGTGCTGCTGTTGTTTCAGAGTTGATGGACTCAGTGGAAATACACGGAGAGTGGGAAGAGGGACTGCATGCCAGAGTAAATACGCAAAAATTGGAATTCAAAGAAATAAAGAAAAAACAATCTCTATGTAACTGACTTCCTCTCAGTGAGTTTGTAATTGTATGTGGTTCAGAAACAGTCACACTAAGCGGATGTCTGCACGGCATAGCTCATCCCTCACTCTCACAACTAATTAATTCCAGGTGGATTTTTATACCAATGCAACAATTTTATTTCCAGTAAGCCAAGCTAGCATGGATATTTCTACACATTGTCCAGTTCAGTTATGCTGAGTTACATATGGATTTCTCTGCTTCTGCTGGAACAGAAAATAATGCAAATTTTGCTTCACTGATTTAATTATGAATCCATGAAATAAATTCTGTGGGGAAGTTATTGCCTGTGTTTCATAAAACAACACTCAAACAACACACCCAAGTTTTGATGACTGTTGAAACTTATTTCAAATGCTGAACTAAATATATGTAAAGGAGTTCTGTATATATAGTTCTCTGTGCTATTTCTGAGATGAACATCATATGGAAGAAATATCAACAGCTAGAAAAGCAAATTTTTCCATAAGCTAAGGCTGTAGTTCTTGAAGATAATAAGGTACAATAATAGCAATTACCAGATTAAACATGTAACAGTGAGATATGTTAATCAAAATGTTTCTTTCTTCTTTATCAGTAATGTTGGCAGTCAACAGTATTCACGTAGTGTAATTTCTTTTTCACTGTATTTAAAATATAAATAATCTATGGTATATTTACAATCAAACTGCCTTAGAAATTTTTTCAAAGGATCATACAGTAAATTAATGGTTCCTTTGATTTTGTTGCTACCTCACCAGGCTCCTGGACACACCCATTTTCTTGTACATAGGCAAATCCTTTATCTATAAGCTTTTATTTTATTTCGTAAAACTGCATCTCTGCTTCTATATGAACAATATGTAACACAAATAATTGACCGTTAAGCTGTTTTAACATCAATCATTTCTATGATTCACACTTGAAAAGTAAGTATGACTATGTATCTCTTTTCAGTCATTATCCAGATTGTTACTTTATATAGAAAAAAATGGGATGATGAATTCTGTAGAAATGCAAATCTTGAGATCTTTCTAAATTTCCACTTAGGCAATTAAATCCTTTTCTAGGCTGTCTCACACATGCAGGATGTTATGCACATCATTGATTCTTCTGCTTTGATCACCGGTATAACAATTTTTGAGTATCAATTATTGAGTATTACTGAGTACCCGTTCCAGAGCCAAACTGTCAGTACTACCACACAGCTGAAATTTCTTCTCAGTGAATGAAACAGAAGGTCGTATCCAAAAGGCTACTTTTCTTACTCATTTTTTTTAAGCTGATGTAAGTCCTGCATGGCATTTGTTCATTTATTTATAATTGGGAAATTCACTTTTCAACCCTGAATACAAGAGATTTCTTGGTGAGAATTTTGATTCTAGAGTAAACAGTCATATCTATCAGACAAAACTTTGACTTTCAAAACCATCTGACTGGCAAAAATTCTATATTTATCCCTGTTGCTTTCAGATTTAAATGTTTGTATTCAAACTGGCCACCTGCAAATTTGGGAGGATCATCAATTTCACATAGAAGGGCATGACTGCAGGTTGCAAAGGGGTCAGCTGTAGCAGGAGGAAGCAGAAAAACCATTGTAAATAATTAATGCCTTAATCCCATCAATTAAAAAGTATGTTTGGTAGTGAAACCTTTCTGTACATTCAGCCCTGAAGCAAACTGTTACTTAGCGTCAGTTTCTTTAGCGATGGGGTTCATGTTTCTATTCAGGAAACAAAGAAAAAGTTTTGTTTGTCTTTTTTTTCAATAGTGTTGTACATCTGATGGGTGTATCACTTTTTCTGACCATGTTTTTCAAGAATTCATGGCACACACAAATGATGAGACCAAAATGATTCAATTCTGTTCCCTGGAAAAAGTAGAATAACAGCCAAATATGCTATTTCTGACACCAGGAAGGATGTGAGTTTAAAGAAAGACGTAGCATGATTTTGCTATTTTGTAAATATCTTCTAAGGAATGACAGAAGTTTTCCAGCTGCGTTTATACTTTTACAATGGAAATTCTTGGATTAAAACCTAATATTTGAGGTAACAGAAAGGTTAACACTTGCAATGTTCTATGTAGTTTTATGTCAATCTAGTTTAGACCAAAAGTTGTGCAAATGAAATCAAAGGTACAAAAGGTTATAAAGTAGAGCTTAAACCAGTTGAAAAAAATTAAATATAAATAGCTAAATAGCACATATTCACTTATAGAAATGATAGTTACATATATTTTCTTATTTAAAATATTTATTTTGATTTATTTGCTTTCCTGAAAGGCTTTAAGGAAAACCAGAGAGAAATCTTCAGGAAACTGTTTAGTAGTAAGAATTATGCCATCGATACACTCAAAAGTTCACTCTTAATACCATTTACTTTGATAGTGTTCTGAAGACACAGATAAAGTCTGTTAAAATGAGTACCTCCACAAGGTTTCAGCTGAAAAACCATAATTTTCTGTGCTGTGTAGTGTGGTCACAGAAGCTAGGTCCCGGTGAAACCAGGCACGATGGCATGATGCCTCATATCAATTAAGATTTAACAGGGATGGCGCAGGTGCTGTGGTTTTAGACCTAGACCTCAGAGTAATGATGCACATGTATCCAAGAAGCACAGAAAGAAGTGTGCCCGCCTGGGAAAGTTTTCAAGAACACTTTAAAAGCATTCTTGCTTGACTGCAATTTGTCTGCAATATCTATGTGCAAATGGGGGAGGAAGCTAGGATATGAAACTTTACAAGCTCTTGGAACAAACAGAAAATCAGGATGAGAAAACATCCAAGGTGAAGGAGTCAGTGCTAAGGAATTCTGTGGTCTGTAACATGAAAGCACATAAAGCTGTGTCCCACTTGCTTGTACTGCAAATGACTCATGGCCACTCATCTTTCTCCAGTAAGGCTTCCAGGGTTAGTACTTCAGCCTACCATCATAATTCATGATGAACAATAGCAGCTGAAGAAAGAAGAAACAGTGAGGTTGATGGAACCTGCTTAGGAATAATTAAGGAACAAGCTACCTTCTTCAGTCTAGATACAGAGTAAAAAGAGCTGAAAAGGACTTGGACATCTTGGCAGTTGTCTGCAGTATAGGTGAAGCTAAACCAGACACTGAGTCTTCTTCTCTTTAACTGCTAGGGATTCTGAAATGTGCTATATAGTTATGCTAATTGGGAGATATGAAAATGTCCATGAAAAATCAAGCTGATTGTTGCCATTCAGCCTCTTTAGTGACACTAAGAATAACAAGAATTATTTCAAGTTCAAGCCATTGACTAAGATATTTATTGTGTCTGTGATTCCATACAGATGTGAAATTCTATGGCACAACTTAATGATTTCCTTTTTCAGCTGTGCAACAAGACGGCTGAAAGCCTGTAGATTTTGTAGGGTTATTTAAATGGACTGAAAAGCAGAAACTGAGTCTTTTTGCACATTTTGGATTGCCTGACTCCAGTTTTCCAGTTCAGAACTGGGTAACATGACATCAAGATAACCCAATTTTTTCCAGGCCATGGGATCTCATTCTAAAGGTCCCTGTGGTCTGACTGCCATATTTCCTACCCACATGGAAGATCAGTCCCTCACCATGTACCTCTCTGGAAGACAGAGGGACAACTCATTCTGAACAGGAGCAGTCTGTTCTGCAAATGAGGAGGCAAAACAACGTTCTCCTCTTAGTGGAGGGAAAAAAATCTCAACAGACAAACCCTTAGAGTTGGGCAGGCCTTTGTGGTTTGACTCTCCACAGAGCAGTTTCCTTTAGGATCCCATGGAGGTGACAAAAGAGACTGACAATCTCCCTCCTTGAAGCCTGTGTTCAGGTGATGCAAAAGTGGAGTTTGTGTCTTTGGCTGTGACTGACATGAGCTGATGCTCATCCGTGAGTGATGTAGCTCAGTAATCATCCTTCAGAGGGAAGTGTTGCATGCACAGCTGTGAAATTAAGGCAAGTTGTTAGGTTTGTCAGGACGTTTGTTGACTAAAACAGCCTCTCCCTTTTCAGACTAACATTTACATAATCTGCTTGAATTTAACGCAACTCAATCTCTTAGCATATTTGGAATAGCAACAAAGGAGAGAAAAAAAGAAAAAGATGCAAAGAACAAAATAAAATAAAATAAAATATGTGACATAGTGTTAAAAATCTATATATTTTTCCTTCTGTACTTTAAAATAAAAAATTATCACCTATTGTCTTCCAAAAACAATCAAAAACCCCCACAAAGCCAAGAACTTCATTATGTTGCATTTTGTTTGCTCTCTGTTTTTCATAGTACTTGTGTATAATTTTCTGTTCATTTTGTACTTATCATTTTTCTCATTTACTATAAAACACTTCAACTTGATATTATCTCTATAATACAGCTGTACTGTTTCTGCAACTAAGATAATGTAGAAGAATCACATGAACAGAGAATTGGTATTTGAGTTAATGAGTAAGATGGGTGTTATACATCTCTAACAAGGGGCACTTCTTTTAGTGTAACTGAGGATGTCTAGACATCCTTACACTTTGAGGAATAATTCAGCACCTAATCATGCAATGAGTCAGTGGGTTTGTGTATTCAGACAAATATTTGCAACAGCTCTACTTTATACTAATATTATTATTCATGAGAGAACAGAATATTAATTCTGCCTTATTAGTTTTTCATTATTTATAATTTTGTGTTTGTAATTCTATTTTAAATGTTTCAGTCATTTTGGGAGATAACTTCAATAAGCAGTTTTGCATCACAAGTAAGTGAGAAAAGATTGTAAAATAAACAACTCAAAGGATCACTTTAAATCACCTGATACCTGAAGTACAAGCTTATATTGGGAAACATCTGCCCTACCTAAACTTTTACTTCCATGGATACTTTCAAATACAGTTGTGATTTAATGTTGCATTGTTAAGCCACTTGAAATTCATGTAAACACTTGCTTTGGGAAGGGAAGATTCTTCAGTTCTACACACTTTTATAATTTTTGGGGAGTTATTAGAATAAAGATTGAATTATGACTACCTTAAGACAGAGCAAAAATACTCTGCCTAGGCACTTGAAACTTCTTAAGTGACTGATTCTAAAATAAAATAATAGTTATCCCTTGTGCCCTGTGAAGACACACCAACATTTTCCATCTCTGCTTAGTTTTCACCACTTCTTTGATGATCTGGCAAATATCAGTTCCAGTGAATTCACTCACATGGTTCAATAACAGATCTTGACTTATGTTTTATATCCACTCCAAGAGAACAAACTGATATCTGCTGAGTTAGATCTAGTACTGAACTCTGGTACTGTCTGTCAACCAAATATACCTATGAATGCAGTGTAGAGCTTAGAGAGAATAAAAATACAAAATAAAAATGTCACAGATTTCCATAAGTTAATCTTATTTGCATACAAAAACATATGTGAAATATATGCAATATGTATATACGTATATTGTGAGTCTTCAATGAAAACATTTGCAGTTCTTCTTTAAGGAAAAAACATAACTTTCTTAAAAGCATTGTTATATATCACTTTATGTTATCAATTTTATGGAGCTTGGACCTTAGAGTTTGCAAAAAGGATTTTTCTCTGAGCACATTAGAGCTGTTGTCACTGTAATACAGCAAAAATGCACTGTAATACAAAACAAAAGCATTTCTGTATATGCATGGATATCATGTCCAGACAGAAGAGTAATAGTGTGAGTACAGAGTGGGATTTGCAGCGTTCATCTTAGAAAATTACAGCATTTGGATAACAAAATTGATATAACATTACTTTCTGTAATTATGTATCAAAATATTTCCATAATCAAAAGTAGTATACAGCAGGACAATAATTTTAAAAGCTTTAATTACCAGACTAGCAATTGTTGAACTTTATCATAAATGTGTGCTTGATTTTAGCTTGATATTAAAAAAAAAAAAAAAGGGATTGTAAGAATGAAACAAAATTCAAACTTTGGAACAGCAGATTTACATATTTCATAAACACTTAAGTGAGAAGAGTTTTATAAACATACATGATATTAGTGAGAAATTGCATAGTCAAAGATGAAATCCTCAAGTTTAAATCAAGCAAAAGAGCATCTGACACATGCATTCCTGGCATGTCTGCTTTATGCCAGCTGGTTTACACACCCAGCCCAAAGCACCCTACCTCTTTCTTTCTATTGGCTATCTAGGAGGCAAAACTTGACTCCGGACTTCAGCACTGCAATTAGGTACATAGAGCTGAACAGTTTAAATCCAAAGGCTGTTTCTTTCCCTCTGGGGTTCAAAAGGATGTCCTAAACCTTAAGAAAATTTTGTCATATATGGCACTGAAAATGAAAGTTACGAGTGTTAATTCTCAGTTCAGTCCTATGAGAAGTGTTAAAAACTCTTTGAATGACAGAAGACAAAAGAAAAAAATTAAACAAGAGATGAACGTCTTTAAAAATGAAACGCGGACTTCATCTATTTTGTCACAAAAGATTTGGCTAAATAAATGCATCAATTTTATTTCTTAAGACAGAAGAAAGATATTTAGTGGCCTTTTAGTTTTACATTCTGCAACTTTGACCTATCTGCAGGCAGGCAACCTATTTTTTTTTTTTTTTTTTTCTGTTACTGAATCCCTCTGCAATTCCAATTACACAGTCATCCTCAATAATGATTGAATCCTCAGCGGAGCTAAATTGTATTCAGATTCAGTACAGTATCTGCTCTATATGCACTAGGAATTCCAAAGACCATCAGCTCATAGGTGCATCAAAAAATAATTCATGTATTGGTATGCATTCTCATAATTTTGGAAATGGACTTATATCTTGAGTGGGAATTGTTCTGGTTTGGACAGGTGTCTACTAAGGAAGGCAGGAGTCCCCCTCCCACCCCAGAATGGAAAAATGTAACCCCCTTCCTTCCGCACTATTATAATTTTGGAATTGTGGTGCTTTCAGGCAAGGATATGAGAAATAGGAAT
>VYZQ01017823.1:0-35964 GCA_013400655.1 Mystacornis crossleyi
CTATTTTCAGTCTCTGACAACTTCTGACTTTTCTCAATATGTTCTCTCCTAATCCAACCTCCCACAGCTGGCACATAAAGCCCTTTTTAGTGTGGTGCATAAAGGGTAGCCTTTATGCACCACACATAGCAATGCCTGATCTTCACAACACAAGTATGTCCTGGCAGATATGGTGTACATCATAACTTCTCCCAAGGAATAAAATTAAATTAGTCATGGCCTATATGAGGCATTACACCAGTTTAGACTGTCGTCATTAGAGGTATCCCAGCTTGCAAGGTGAAACAACGTCACATATGCGAGGGGACTCCCAGTCAAGGCCACAACCTTCCACCAAAATCTCTGCTATCACATTTATCATTCCCTGCCCTCACCTCTTCACGTGCAAAAGGAGGGTAGTGGAACAAAAGAGTTACAGGCAATAAATGCAAAGAAGTTGCTTGCAAAATGGGGCTTGCATGGAGAGGTCTGTTGGGAGCCAAGGAATTCAAAATTACACATGTGAGTAGTCAGAAAATGCACTTGTTCAGTAGAGGCAAGGAGCAGCTGTGGTAAACAACACCTCCTGACTCCGGTCACAGTGCCAGTGAATGGAGCACTCAAAGCATATGGAAAAACTGACCTTTTATTGATAATTCAAGAGTGAGCCTTATTTTCAGTTATAAAAGTACTGGTTTTTCATAAACAACATGGCCAGAAATATCAATTCTTTCAAAAGCTGAGTGGTGCCTGAGACGGTCCCTCCAGGAGCAGCAGAAACATTTCAGAGGTTCTTACCTGGGCTGGGGCCTTGAGTGTTTAAGCAATTCTCAGACACGGTTACTATGAATATACCATTTATATTGTCACTTCCAGCAAGTCCAGGTGTTCACTGGGTCATGTACTGCAGCTAGGGGTTCCTTCTAGCCCACAGTTTTGCTGGTTTCCATGAGGTGATGCACAACTTGAGCCAAGTCTTCTGCATGTTTTAACAATGTGCATGTTTAACAGAGGTGGTTTATGGCAGGCTGTGAACGCTGTGAACTTAGTACATTAGAAACAAAAATAGAACTAAACCAAACCTCCAGATTTGGATCCAAACCTCACAGCAGGAGCCTTGTTACAGTCTGGGGAAAAAACCCAACAACTTTTTATACACACTTCTGAACTTTCAAAATGCTCATTAAAAAACCTGAATCCAAACTTTGCAGCTTGCATCCATGTCAAATGAGACAAAGTCTGGACTTGAAATGAAGCACATGAAACAGCATAGCTCTGCACCATTACTCACCATGATTTCTTGAAGGACTGCAATGCAGGAAATTCACTGTAATTTGTTCGGTGATTTTCGTCCACCCAGCAAAATTCAGCTTTATGGGCCATTTCTGTAGGGGAAAAAAAAGAAAATTAGCTTCTTCTGTGGATCTATTCATTGGCTGGCTGAAGAGGGGGAAAAAAGCTTTTCTTCCACTGAAGCCTTTTAAGATCACAGTTTTAAGTAGTGTCAGAAAGATGGAACACAGAGTGTTCACTGGTTATACAGAGCATTCAAAAATGTTTACAAGACAGTATAAAAAGTCTATTATATAATTTAGTTGTAAACTTGCTATTGCCAAGGTGTTCTAATATATAAAGCCATACATACAAAAGAGTTTTGAATTCTGACAGGATTCTGCAGAACTATCAGCTAATTAATAAATCTAATTAAGATCTCACTTGTTCTGTGATTTTTTTCACATTGAAATTTAGTGACCTTGGAGTTTAACAAATCTGAAATAAAATTACAGACAATCACTTGGCATTTTAAATTATGTGAGTAAACATGTGTGTGTAAAGAAATACTTAGGAGCACTTAATTTCTGATGTAGTGAGTTAAATGTCCAAGTGTGTTTGTCTACTTTGCCAGAAGAAAACAAGTAACCAAAGTATGGAAGAATGTAATCCTTCTTTAAATATTATTCCTGGGAATACTTTTATCACCAAATATTCCACTTCAAATTGAATTATATATTTTCATCACGGTTCCACATTCCTGGGGTTGGGTTCTAAAATGAAATTGTTTATACAGACAGAAAATAGTTTATTTTATAGCATTGCAGGGAAAGATTCAGGGTTGTGTTTCTGACTATTCTCCCCATAACCTCTCAGAGTCAACCTTTTACAGCTGGCATATAAAGTGTTCTGCAGTGTGGTGCAAATGCAGAGTAGCAGATGTACTGCATATCAAATACAAACACAGAATTAATTTCCTTTTTATGCATATATGACATCTTGTATGGATTGGTGTGGTTCTTATGACTACAGAGAGACTCAGACTGAAATTTGGGAGAACCTCAACTGAATTCCAGGGGGAAATATTGAATGGTAAGTTGAAGATGTGCTTGCAAATCAGCGCTGTCTTGTCAAAAAAAATCTGCATCTTCAAGACACTTGAAAGAGCTTTCTTTCACTCTTTGTTGTTCCCTTGTGCTGTTCTGCAACTGTTCTGCTCTATTAGGTCAATGACACTAGCCAGCAGAGATCATAGCTTTGAAAGTCAATATGAATCTGACTTCTGACGTATCAGACAACTATTTCTCCAGACCGTTCAAAAAATGAAGATGATATGACCACTGAGAGATAATCTTTTTCAGATTCCTGTTGTTACAGCTGAGCCCTTTGTTTACATTACCCTGTTTCCTCACAGATGACTATGTTTGGGTTCCCTCTCCCAAAGGACCTGCCCCTTTTCATATTTGCCTCATTGCAGGCAGGTAGGGCTCAATCTGAAATCTGTTACTGTACCACAGTATCAGTCTCACAGAGCAAAAAAGGGTCGTTATTGCTTTGCTTAGATCTCAGCATTTTACTGTCTCATTCCACTAGGACTTATGGTAAAAAAGGACACTTGGACTCACAGAAATTCAGTGTATGCATTAGATGGCAAGCAGATAGCACAATGACATCACCGGTCAACAAATGTCAGAGGTACTGGTTCTTCTCCTCCACTTCCACCTGTCTGCATGGAGTGAGAACGGGGCCTTACGCAGTGGCCAGCTGGGGGCACTGCAGAGGCTCTTCACAGATCCTCTGGAGTTAAAAATCCGGAATGAAGTGTCTGGGAACATCTGGTTCCTTTAGGAGGATGTGGACACAGTTAGAAAGTCACAGAGAGTACAGATGGGGAAGGATTAGTGAAAGGATCTTGAGAATGATTCTTTGTTCTGAGGAGAGCACTTTTTTGTCTTGAGGCTGACATCTACAGTGTTTGCACTGTGGGTTAGCTGAGGGGAAAAGGAGTGTTGTTCAGTGGTTCCTGCAAGACAGTTATGTTATACCTCTGTGGTGCTACATACTCTTGCAGAGAGACAGCCAAGAGAGGCTGAGGGAGGTAGAGCTGAGCAAGGGAAGAAGTGCAGCAGGTGTGGATGGGTGTTAACAGGACAATTTGTGTCAAAACCCTTCCACTCGTGCTCTATACAGGACCAAGCAATCCTGGTTAGACTAGATTTGTTGTGATTCCTTGTACCAAGTATCCTAAATATTCGTACAGTTTACAGATGCTCAGAGGACCAGACATTTGTTCTGATCCTTCTTCCCCTGCAAGAGATTGGAGCGAGCTTGATGAGTTCATGGAGCTGAACTTTGTGTTTAATTTCTTACAGAAAATTCTGTTCTATTCTCATAGGAACTGCTCCACAAATCTAAGCTAAGTGAGATAAGTGGGAGAAATCAGAGGGTTTGCTGCTAAACCACATTAAAATGCTGACATAGCAACTATGGAGTAAGAATACAGGGTGCCCCATATCACCATCACAATAACATATGCAACCTGCAAGCAGATAGTACTTTCTCTTTCAAAATTACTCGTATGTTTTTACTTAGTGTTCTGATATCATCTCCCGTGGTGGAAAGTGGAGAAAGGTTAAAAGAACATTCAGTGCTCCACTCTTCTGATTCTTGTGTTACTTCTGGTCTTGTGTTACTGCCTGGCCTTACTAAACACAGAAAACTGAATAAAAGTCACAGAGAATTCTGGAATGCTGCAGACATGTTGCTTTAAATGAGGGATAAACCCTGAAAAATGCTCAACAAATTATACTGAAAAGAAATGAAAATATGTGAGAATTCAAAGTAAAGAAGGAAAGAACTGAAAAGTGACACAGTGTTCTAAAATACATGTTTGTAATCAATTCAGGGATTACAGGAAAAACTCCACCCACAGTGATTCTTTTGGGAAAAAAAATGCAGGTGTCATCTTTTACTAATTAAGTGTTTCCTCCTACTATTGGGAGGACTAGAGGAGTGAAAAGGGGACAGGAGAGCTTATGTGCACAAAGCACTTCCCTAGAAGTCAGTTCACTTCCCTAAGGAATGGTCAGAACTTTGCAAGCTGTCACTTCACCTTCTCCAAGAGCTCTTTCCACTTCCACAATTCCAGTACTTTGTTCTACTGATTTTGCCTGGCCAGTCAAAAACAGGGAAAGGGAAGAAGTTGTTGGTTTGGTTGTAGAATGTGTCTTTTTTGCATATCAAAAGGAAGACATGAGATGGAACAAATTGTTCTTAAGACATTTTGTATTTTCTTGTGCTTTTTCCATTATCATTTTTATAGCTGAGATTTCTGTGAGGATTCACAGTGAGTCATTTTATGAGGCAGCTCTGTACCATCTGCACTAAAGAGTTTCCTATCACTCTAGACATTACGTATCTCCTTATGGCAGCCTGGACACTGTAGGGAAATTGCCAAGCCAGGTCACATGCCAGCAGGCCATCATTCATCCAAAAAAAGGCGGGCAAAATCTGCTTACAATTAGGTTCAACCCTTGGTTCTGGATAACATGTCCCTGTGGCTACAAATTCTTTCCTGCCAGCCCCCTACAGGGCTCAGAAGGAGTCCTAGGATGGTCTGACCAGAGAGAAGAGGTCCTGGCCTCTCTCTTTCCTTCTCACACTTTTTCAAACTTCCTGTCTTTTTTGTAAGGAACAATGTGTTTTTGCATTGTGTCATGCTGGCAGTAACCACCGCTGCTGCTTTAAAGCTTTGCAAAAGAAATATAGTTAAATGCCAAAATGTTCGGGGTTTTTATTGAAAAAATCTAAAACTTCAGGGAGAGAAAAAATCAGTTTATAAAATACATTAGTCTGAGCTTCTAATTTACAAAAGGAAAAACTTTACTGGGGATACTATATAGGTAGAAAGGAGCCAGAATATAAATAGTGTAAATGGAGCTACTCTGTTACACCCATAGTCTGTTTAACAGTAGAAAAAATGCATCGAATACCTTCAAGTACAACCTTCCTATTGCAGCTTAACCTGGTTAAAGCGTAGGAGCTCTTGTGGGGTAGATCTCAGTCTAGCTGCAGATCATATGAAGTTCAGGGAGTCTTTCTCCAACAATAGAAAAACTTTGATCTTTAAAGGTGCTCTGAATCTGGCTATCAGAGACTACATGTCAATTCAGAAAGTACAGCAAACCACTGGGAATTCCCTACCCCTTTTCTTTACCAGCAAAGACTTGAATACATCTTTGCAATTGAAATTGCTCTTGGCAATTTCAATTGCAGATACTCAAGGGTAAGGAGTGTTCATGGCGTATTCTGCTGGAGCAAGAGTGTGGGACCTTGAGTGGCTGCACCTAAGGCTACTCAGGAAGTGCTCTCAGATTACTTGAAATGAGAAACCTCTCTTAAACAAGCAATTATAATTTTGGGCTACCATCCATTCTTTGTTTTGGCATGTTTCAGTGCAACTAAAATCAGTATGGCTGGGCATGCAAGTCACTGCAGCTTACACCCCTCTGTAGACAGTTAAATCAACAAATCTGTGATTTTTCAGTCCAGGGGTGCATTCTGCAAAACACAGGGTATCACAGGTAAGACCTCAGAAACAGGACTCACCTCACCTTTGTCAGACAGGCCAAAACAGATAGTTTTTTATTGCAAAGTTATTTTCATGATCATTGACAAGACTGCTGTCAGTGTAGAATAGTTGAAAGTGGTCCAGCTGAGGAGGAGAAAACACCTTCTCTTGTATAGATTATTTCCTTTTCACCTGATCTTAACATTGTTATGACATGGGAGAAGAAGCAAAACCCAAAGTACTGTCACCTGCAAACTAGGAGCTGAATGATCTTTTCTATTATGACTTCTTCTTGGAAAGTAGTCTTAGAAAACCGTGTCTGTACTATCGGTGATGGCATCAAAAGCAACAGCACTACCTTAGTAAAGAGAAATGCAAATGAGACTTCATACAGAGGCACATGAATTCATGGATGGTTCTGCTTCATAACCTTAGTGAATTTCCCAGAACTGAAAGGAAGAAAAAAAAAAAAAAAGAAAGAAAAAAAGAAAAAAAGAAAGTTTTTTTTTAAAGTTCATGTTTGTTCATATATCAGGGTACATTTTCGTAAGTGCAGAAGAGTGGATGTTGTGGGAGTGAGGCAGTGGGTTTAGGAATGCTCTCGTTATTGTGATCCTGAGGACAAAGTGAAGCTGTCTGCGATTCAAGGTGGTTTCATGTCAGTAAAAGGTTTCTGTTCCAGCTGCTTTATTCTTTAAAGGAGCAAAATATTGAACCAGCTCAGTAGTCTGGAGGGGCACGTGCATGTGGCTGGAGAGATTCATTGCAGTTTCTGAGGCTAGTTACCTCTAATCCAGCTGGAAAAAAGAAACAGTTTCTCTGTTACCTGCAAGCTGCTACATAACTTAAGTCAGCAGGGGAACACAGCAAGGCTCAACACTTCGGTTTAAATTCACTTCCACGCACGTGCTGTTGGGTTACAGCTTTTGTTTAAAGAGGCTCATACAGCACTGACTTCTGGATCATCTGAACGCTGCTATGTCAGCATATATTCAAAACGATCTGCTGAGACTGCTGCGTTCAGCATCTTGTCCTGAAAAGCACTTGCTCTGGCCAGCACTGCTCATAACTCACTCGCTAGCTAGGCAGGCTGGAGTATAATGATTTATGTCAAGAATTCTCCTAGCATCTACCCAGAGGGTCAGTCCTACCTGTGGGATCATGGGATAATTAACAAAACCTGGAGGACCACAGGACTTCTGTGATCTGAGCTAGGATTTTCTCTATTGCTTGACTTACTAGCTCTCTCCTCAAATGTCACAGAAAGCAAAAGAAACACCCTGCAACCAAATCATAGATTGGTGCCAACACCACTCAGCTGGTTTAGCAAAATGAAATTAAAAATATCTGCACCAGAAAACATCTCATCATTGAATGCACAGAACATACCCACAAAGCAGGAAGTCTTAGAATCACAGAACACCCTGAGTAGGAAGGGGTCTATGAGGATCATCAAGTCCAACTCCTGGCCCTGCACAAGACACCCCAAGCAATACAACACATGCCCAAGAGCATTGTCCAAATGCTTCTTGAACTCTGTCTGGCTGGTGCTGTGACCACTGCCCAGAGGGGTCTGTTCCAGTGCCCAGCCACCCTCTGAGGGAAGAACCTTTTCCTGATACCCAATTTGAACCCCCTCAATGCATTCCCTCAGGTCTTGTCATTCACCAGAGAGATCAGTATCTGCCCTTTTTCTTCCCCTCATGAAGAAGTTGTAACTGCAATGAGGTTTCGTCTCAGTCTCCTCCAGGATGAGCAAGCCAAGTGACCTCAGCTGATTGTCATACAGTTTCCCCTCACAACTGAACAAGATATGCTAGTGGAGGGAACTGTCAAATGGAGGACAAAAAGTTGACAGGATTGTGAAAGAGAAGAGCAGAGTAGCTTTACAAGAAAGGCACAGGTATAGAGTGAACTGCAGAAGGCATGAGGAAAAAGATGTAAGAGAAAAGAAAAGGAAGAAAAGAAGAAAGGGAATATATATATAGTGAGAAAACATGCAAGAACAGAAAGGTACATAGAAGGAAAATGTGGTAGGAAAGGAAAGCTTGTGTTTAATTGTATTTGTATCAGGTATACATAAAGACATTTCAGATTTGATGCTATCATTATCTCTTTTCTAATATTGATTGTTGACCTGAGGAAATCCCTAATAATAGGTCATAACTCCCTTGTACTTTGTGCTTATCCCAGTGAGCTACTAGAAAAGCTGTCTCTGTGTTTTTTAGCAAGAGAAACCAGTGATTTACAGTCTAGATTAATTTTGGTGAAGAAAGCAGGGAGAGGAAAAATTCTTTGATAGCTACTATCAGATGAGGCTGGCCTTCTCCAATGGGGTAGGCTGGGTTAAAGCAAGGCCAAAAGCCTGTAAGAACTAGAATAAAATGAGATGGGGGGAAAGTAAGTCAAAAGACTTCCCACTGCTTTCTGCTTGCTGAGACTGTGAAATAACCCTTACTGCAGGCTGCATGGATGGGGGAGGGCATGACAGCTACAGCAGCAGGAGTCCTGCACGACCAGAGCTTCCCTCAGTGAAAGCCTGGTCACAGCTGGGGCACATGTCATTTCTTCTCTTAGTCTTGCCTTTACCAGCAGAGTCTTTTACAGGAGCAGCTGCAGGAAGCTGGACAAGCTTTTATCTACTCTTGTCAGTTTCTGGAAAACTTAAATCATTGCTTACATGTACTCCTGCACTTCATTTTTCAGGTGGTATTTCAGAACTGCTGACTTCTTTCCTTTTGAACAGTTTGAACAATAAGATGACAGGGGAAAAAAAGAAGCAGAAAGTGCAAATTTTAGGCAAAAACACCCTACTGAAACTAGTAGTTCACGAAACAAGTCTAGTTCAGCCCAGTTCTTTTTTTATCACAAATCAGCTTGTTCGTCTATAAGATTAATAGTATGGAGAGAGCAGGCCAAGAGCAGAAATTATTCTATTTTGTGTACCTCAGATTAGCAGAAAAAGGCAACTTTTCTTCGGAAACCAGACATGAACAAAGATTACACTTCACAGGTGTTTTGCTGTAATACCTCCCACAATCAGATCTTTCTCTTTAACTGTGGTAAATCCTTGTCTAGTTTTTGTGTCCTTCTCCCTGTCCACCCATCTTACATGTGCTGGAAGACCCTCATTAGCTCAAGCTGCCATGTAAACGCAAGTATAAAGAACATATTTACTATGTGGTCCTGTCTAAACTCCATGAGTTCTTCAACCCTTGACTTATACAAGAATTTAAGGGGTGTTGCCTGACATCTTTTCCACAGTCAGTGCATTGCTTTTGAACACATTGTACCTTTGGGAGTGGAAAGTGGGAGAACCCACGGAGAAGCCTAACAGGGAATCTATGGCTTTCTGGTTTTTACTCAACAACTGAACTACAATTACCACAACTCAGGGAGATAATAATAAACAGAGCTGCCATCAAATTAAGTAAGGCATTTCCCATGTCTGCACTTCTTTTATATGCATGTGTAAGCAGAGGGAGAGGGTCAGGAAGCATTCATATCAAGTGATAAATAACAGCCCCTGGGGGTTCTTGGAAAACAAATGAGATAACTATGGAGAACCTAAGTATCATTATTATGATTATTTATTATTAGAAGCTATGGAATAAGAAAAAGCAGCATCAGGTGATTATGGCTGTGTACATAGAGAACTTTCAGCATTTAATGTAAAAAATTCCCTCATGTCAAACTAATAATCACCCTTTCAAAATGATGCCATAGAGGGTCATATATATGGAGTGTTGAGTATAAATCTTTTGATTCCCTGTTGTAATGTGCAAAGTGTCACCTCTCACATGAAGGTTGCTGCTGCAGGACCCTGTGGCAGCTGAAAAGAATATGTTGTGCTTTTCCCACCTTCTCCTTCCCCTTTCCTTATAGTTTCTCAAAGTCTCTCTTGATAAATGTCTTCAGAAAAATATTTTATGAGGTGCTTACATATAAAAATATATCTTTCAAGGCCAGGTACACAATGAGGCCTTAAACACTAACCACACACAAGAAACACTGTTCATTTGGCCCAGCATGTAGATGCTGGAGGAAATAGAAAGCCATCAGTGCTCTGTCAGAGCCAAGGTGGAACATATTAGCAGTTTGTTGTAACTCGATGTTATTCACCTGCTGCCAGAGAGGGGGGAAGCCCCTCACAGATGATGCCCTTTTGTTTAAATGGCTATTTGGGCCTTAAGATATACAGCCTGAAAACAGCAACATGTGTGATCAAAGACATGGGACAGCTTCCATGTGAAGAAAAACTAAATATGCTTAGGTTCCTTGGTGAAAAGTAGGGAATTCTCAAGGGAGGAGGTGGCCCAGGTCTGATAATAAATATCAGGAATAGCTTGAAGGAATTATTGGGAAATTTTTTTTTTAACATAGCACAGGGACAAGCTACCAGGTTTAGAGCAAACAAAGCCAAGTAATTTTTAATCCAGCACACAAATATGCTCTAGAGTTTATTCTCACAGTTCATAGCAAAGGTGAGCAGTAGAAGTACTTTCAAAAGAAGAAGGCGGCTGAATTAGCAGATCCCACAGCCAACACCTTCACCTGTGCAGTGCTTTTTAGTAACTTGCAGAAGTAGCAGTTCAAGTATGACCCCCAGGAAAAAATTTTCTTTATAAATCCCTGGGACATGTTTCTACTGTATTTAATATTTCCAAAATATCATGGCCATTATAGTCCCATTTCAAGTGCAGGTCATTATAGATTCTTGTTTTTCATAAAGTATTTTCCGTTATGTGTTGGGTTTGCATGGCCTGGCTTTTTGCGGGGCAGAGGATACAGGGGTGGATTCTATGGGAAGCTGCTGGAAGGTTCCTCCATGTCCAGCAGAGCCAGTCCCTGATGGCTCCAAAGACAGACATGCAGCTGGCCAAGGCTGGGCCAGTTAGAGATGGTGGTAACACCTCTGTGATAACAGATTTAAGAAGAAAGAAAAAAGTTGTAATTGTACAATTGGAATTGCAGCCAGAGAGGAGCAGAGTGAAAACATGTGAGAAACAACTCTACAGACAGTGAGGTGAGTAAAGGAGGAAAGGGAGGAAGTGCTGCAGGCACTGGAGCTGAGATCCCCTGCAGCCCCTGGTGCAGACCATGGTGACACGGCGGTGCCCCTGCAACCCATGGAGATCCCTGGGGAATGCAGAGATCCACCCACACTGGAGTGGGTGGATGTCTGAGAGGAGGCTGTGACCCAGTGGGAGACCTGTGGAGAGAGAGACTTCCAGTCTGAAACAGCCTATCCTTAAAGGAATGCCCCCTGTGCAAAAGTGACCCACGCTGCAGCAGGCTGGGGAGGGCTGTTGACCATGGGATGGGCTCATGTTGGAGAAGTTCATGGAGAACTGTCTCCCATAGGAGGGACCCCACGGTGCAGCAGGGGAATGACTCCTCTCCCTGAGCAGTGGGAGAAGCCACAGGTCATGAACTGACCGTAACCCCCATTCCCTGTCTCCTTGCACCGCTGGGGTAGGAGGTAGAGCTGGGAAGGAGGGAAAGGTAGTGGGAAGGGGTTTTTTCATTATCTTGCTCTGATTTTGCTGGCAATAAATTCAATTATTATCTCTAATTAGAGACTATTTTGCCCAGGATGGTATTTGATGAGGGATCTCTCCCTGTCCTTATCTCAATCCATTGTTAAATGGAAACCTTTGTTAAATTTTCTCTCCCCTGTCCAGCTGCAAAGGAGAGTGAGTGAGTGGCTTTGGTGGGTGCCTGGCATATGGCCAGGGTCAAGCCCTGTTTTTACACATTATTTTTAGCATGTTTCCTCTCTTACACTTGAACCTAATCAACCTGTGATTGCCTGAGAGAAGCAGCTTTCTTTAATGTTACAGCTCTTCAATTCAGAAGAAAATTTCAAGATGTGTGACTTTCAAGGGAAGTCAGCTAACAAAGCAACCTGAACACATGTACCCTTCATTCCCCCTTTTCAATATATTGTGAATACTCTCTCAAGTCTGAAGTGGCTTTTTTTCCTAAAATAGAAATATTACATCTTTTTTCCCATACTAGTACACAATCTGGGTGCTCACACTGAATCACAAAATTATAAGATATGGCACAGTTACAGCTTGATGCAACATAGCAGCTCAATTTGCCATTTTAGGTGAAATTACTTCAGCTATCTAAAACAAGGAAACATCAGTGGATAAAGAAGCAGATGTTTTGTTTGTTCCTGTTTCACAGTACAAACAGCAAAAAAATGTCAGCATGGTATAGCCTTAAATATAGCTGATTCTATACAACCACTGTTCTCTGCATTGAGTTTTGTGAAGCTGCTACAAATTGTTGATACAGTGCTGCACAGTTTATTTCAGTTGTTCTTTAGTTTGAAACAAATAAAATGGCAATATCAAAGAAAACAGCACACAGAGGAAAAAGTGCTGTGAAGCAGTGCTGTGAAGGTGCTATTCCCTTTTCTACTAACCATGGAAAGGTCTTTACGCTTTTGGATTAGAAATGTATCCAGTTTCAGGCAGGGAGAGAGCAGCAAGGTCTAAGGTCTAACATGCAGTAAGTACTTGAATTTTATTTTGATATTTTTAAGAAGACTGCAGTGAATTAGATTTTTTCAGGTCATAAGAGGAAGAATGGTGTTAGACTTACTTAGAAATTCTTGGTTTATACTTTAAGGGAGTTCATCTACTGTGATACCAGTTTGCTTTAGCTCTAAAAAATATGTAAGACATTGACTTGTTATAGCCAGGTGCAATTTGTCTGTTGCATTTGTGACTTATTTAGGGGCTTTCTTTGAGATTCAAGCTGCTTATATTAGCTCGAACACAGGAGCAAGTCACTTGACACTTGACAATATTTCCCAGTGCCTACCTGTGTTTCTTGGAAGGAACTGATTAGTTCTTTTGCCTGGGGTAAGCCACATTAGCTGGACTAGCAGCTGAAGCACTTTTGCTTTATGTGCACAGTAGTATCACCTCATGTGTCCCAGGGGCAGTGAGTCAGTGCAGTGATATTTTGGTCCACCTACTCCAGCCATAACTACCTTTTACGGAACTATGTCAGACGTGTGTGAAAGTCACCTCTTTTCCTGTCAGGCAGACCAAGTGTGGCAGGGAGCAGATAAGGACTTTGACAGCAGAGTTAGGACTCCTTCTTGCACTCCTCTGTCCCTTTTTCAGGTACTTCTGTCCAAGGTGTAGTATCAACATTACAATGCAAAGGCTTCTCTAACACCTCGTACGATGTCCCGAAACCAGGATATATTCTTTCAATTGTGCCATGAACTAATGTCCCATATGGTTTTCACTATCAAACTTAGACCTTGCAGTTTACAGGGATTAACTAGATGATTCCACAGCTCTTCCTAGGTCTAGCTGTCTCTCAAGATTACATGTTGAATCGAGGTTGTAGTTTTTTTCTGTGCTTGTAGAGATGTATTCTGTACAGTCTAATATTAGATTAAATTGAAAGTGCTGTATATATTATGGTTTTGTGCTGATAATAGTAACTCTAGGGTCACCTGCACAAAATCAGAGCTTCTGCTTTTGGCAATCCTCATGCTACAAAAGAAAGAGAAAAGACCCAGAAAATTATGTCATGCATCTACTTATAACAGCATCAGTGGTAAAAAGCCACATTCTTGCCCTTCTGTATCTGCCTAGACTTTCTGTTATTTCTTTTACTGTGTAAGACTGCAGAAATATATTTGTAATAAAACAAGTTCTTTGAAATTTTCCAAGTGCTTGTGCATCTACAAGTAAACATAGGGTGTCTCCTTTACTCTTCATCTTTTCATACTAATTGGTTTTACATATGTTTTAAACACAGCATGGCAACCCTTGCTGATAAATTCATGGAAAAAATATGACCTGTGGACAGTGACTAATGTCTGTCTCATTCATTTCTGCCCTATATTCTGTCATACATTTTGCGGGGAGAAATTATCATATGGATTAAGTTAGTAACACTCATCCTCACATTTTCAGGGAGTGCTTCCCCTTAAATCATATCTGTTTGGACCCTGACAGGCTTTCACACCTAGTCTTATTTCATGCTGGAACTTCCCAGGGACACATTAGTTGTGCTTCACAAATCACAATGTTTGCTTGTGAATGAAACACCCTAAGCAAGCATTACTTAAATCTTTGAAGGACCTGGGAGCATCTTACACTTTTATTGGTGGTGAGCTAAAGGGTCTATCTCCTTGAAGCTTGTACCATATGTTTTGTTCCTAAAGCAGGTATCTTAATAAGGTAGTCACAGAAGATTTTGATTAATGTAAGATTCCCATGATATCTTTATCTCATAGTATCTTTCCTCTATGGTTTTCTGCAAGTCATTTTTTTCCAAGGAGTACTAATTAGGGATCCTAACAGGGGGTTAACCAATTTCTTCCTTATTTTTATTCACCAAAAATGTATCTCTTCTCTCCAGTTTAACGTATTTCTCTCATAGAAAATAAAATACATAAGCAGCAAGGCACTATAACTTGCCTGATATCAAAGATCAGGTATGTATGATGGTATCTAAATGGGGTAAACTAAATTATTTGTGTGAAATAAAGGCTTTTGCGGATCAAAGTATGACATTTTTAATCTAGAAATGAACTTTGAAATAAACTCTTTAACTAACAGAAAATCAAAAGCAGAACTCTCAGAGACAATAGAGTCTTTGCAGAAAGGCATGACAACTTTTTTCCCCTTAAATAGGTTACTAACATTCCAGTGGCCATGATTTTTAAAACCCTTTTGAGACTTTTGGCTGTAGTTTTGTGGGCCTTCTAAGAGTTGAGTGCATCCAGCCCAACTGCTGTCTTTATAATACAGGCAGAATAAACCCAGGCAACACCCGTAAGCAGATATTCAATGTTATCAGGCAGTAACCCAGGAAAGTATGAGACAAGAGCCAGGCTGAAGCAAATCTTACCAGCTCAAGGAAAAATGAAATTAGCAAATTTGGCCAGCCTCCCATTTATTCCAACTCATTGTGCTGCATTTTCAAGAAAACTTGGCACCTGAAGTCTGCAGAGGCAGTTCTTGTCAGTGGTGTTCTAGTAAGAATAAACATGGATCTTGCGTTTCATGAATCATTTCTTGGATACTTCATTGCAGCATCCTACCAAATAGCAGAGAACCATGACATAAGGAATTGCCATATAGCCACATCATAACAGGAAAATCCAAACCGATTTTGGCTAAATGTGCCTGTTTCTTCTACAGTTTCTAAGCTGTCTGTGAAGAAGATGGTGAGGTTTTTTTCAGAAGATTGCAGCCCCTGTTCCTTAGTGCAACATGTGAGCTGGCTGTTGTTGATACAAACTTCCTGCACCAGGGCACAAGGTCTTTTAAGCTACTTCTGTTCTTGGAGGAGAAAGGTAAATACCTCAAGAGGGCAGTAAATCTCATCTGAAGACAGGCAAACTCTGGAGCTGCTTATCTACTAACCATGAAGGCAGAGTGGACTACTGACTTAAAACAGAGAGCTATGTTTCAGGCAGATAACATGAAATAAATTTGGCCTGTGTCCCACTGTTCACCCAGGTAATACAGTAGGGAAAAAGGGGTGAGTGTTCACACTGGCTTCTGCACCCAGGCAAGGACAACTTGAAAGCAGGCAATGATTCAACTTTGCAAGGAAACCAGCTCTCAACATCTTCTTGTGAAATTACTGTGTCTCTGAAAAGAAGTACAGAACCCAACTAAAAGGCAACCGTATAAAAACAGAGAGCTAAATCTCTGGTTAGCAGAGATAAATAAAATGTCTGATCTTTAAAGAGGGCTCAGATCGATGAATTTTGGCGATTAAAGTGCTCTTATTTGGTGTCAATTTCATTCCCTGTACTGGATAAGCAATAACGTCCTTCAAATCTACAGGCATCTTTAATTTTAGTTTTATTTATTTAAATATAAGTGCCCACATGCCTAAAACCAAATCTGTGACCTAGGAGGCCCAGCATGGTGTTAAGCTGGGAAAGCAGGAGAGATACGCAGGTAACCACCTCTGTAAAACAAATGACAAAGAAGAGAGAACGAATCAGTGCCACTTCACGAAGAAATCTGGAAGTTGCAGAAACATGCTTTTGGTTGTTTGGTGTGTAAACTGCATGGTCATTGTAAACTAGCATACAGCATAGCTTTCTGTCTACCCTTAAACACCTTCTTTGTCACCGTAACAAAAGTCACAGCTGTAAGCAGTTTATGCTGCAATTGCTTGATCAACAGCCATTGGAATAAAAGTAAGATGAGTCCTCCTTTGTTGCCTCAACAGCCCTCACCTCTGCTACAAAAATGCTCTTTAACTGGCTGCAGATGGGCTTCTTCACAAGTGTTTCTAATTCAGCTAAACATCTTGATAGGAAATGTCATAAATTACGTGTATGAGACTGTCACTAGAATTTTCAACAGAAGTAACATGAGTTCATATTGGAATAAAATGAGAACCTTGGACAAATTTCTGAGCCTATAAATGTTCAACTTCACCTACAATTCCACTCACAAAGACATTTGGGAAAACTTTGATGATCCCAGCAAACACGTGATTGGTAAGAGAGGGAGGCTCATAGACTGCAATTTCCCTGAGTCTTGCACTGTAATCTTCTTGCACTTTTCACAAGTGATTCCACTTAAGTTTTCAGAAGTGATAAAATGTATCACATATGAGCTATTGTGTCCGTTTCCTGAAAACTCATCTCAGTCCAGAAAAAAATTCTCTTTGCACTTTGATATTTATTTCCAGGTGCACTTATTTCTCTGGTAGGCATTTGAGATCTGGGTGCTGAAAAGATGCATGCATGTACTTAACGTTATATATGTGAGTACCACCATTGATCTCAGCAGGACTACCCTCTGTCTGAAGTCGGTGAGAATACTCATGTCTGAAATTGGGCAAGTAAATTAAACCCTTTCAGGATCACAGTTAAAGCAGACAGTTTTTCGCCTTAATAGTGGTGAATGAGAAAAAGTCTGATTTGCAGAACTAGTAATTTATTTCCTTGACTCTTCTGTTATCAAGAAAACTATTTCAGTTCGGAGACTAATTCTGTTCTATTTTTCCTGCAGTTGTAAATGGCATTTTTGTAAAACCAGGTTCTTGTTTTAACTGCAGACTCTGCTAACTTCGAAGTACTGTATGCTACCATGTAGCCACATTTTAGAGGTGTTGATTGGTTTCCCGAGAAGTTAAGTATGTCTACTGCATGTGGTTCTTTTCTATTTTATGAGATTCATATGCCACACTACTCACTTTTATGCCTCTGGTTCTTCGTTAAGGAGTGTGATTAACATCTATCATAGTCAAATTTGCATTGAAATAGAAACCATTGCTTTGAAGCATCATGGATTTGAACTCCATGCTCTGGAACTGATGTGATTCTACACACACCACTCATCCTAACACGGTTTCAGGTTAAGGCCAGTTGCTGCATATCTATAACTCACAGTTTTACCCACCCTTTTAACCTCTCTGGAGTGCTCCTTCAAATCTCTGCTCTTTGTCTTGTTGGTCAGCTGGGCATTCTTAGTAAAGTACAGCCAGGCTTAAGCAAATGCTCCCATAACATCAGCAATAAATATAAAAACAACTAGGCAATTTCAGTCAACATATAGCTTATATTAAACAGAAGGACAAGATTTAAGAAAAAGGAGGTTACAAACCAACAAAAACCTGTACTCACTGTGGGATTTCCCCCCCTCTCCCTCTGGGAAAATGGGACCCTGGGAGGGGAGCATCCCCTGGGCACGCAGGTTTCTCCCTGCTGCTGTCTAGTACCCAAGTCCTGTTCCCTACTGGTCCCACATGTTTCCCCAACCCCGGTGATTCTAGCTTTACACTGGTGTTTTCCCATGAGTTTTGTCTTTGCTCCCACCCTGGTGGCCGGCTGGGATGGAAAAATAAACACCTATGAAAAAACATACACAAAGATCATTCCTTACTCTTTCCACTGGCACAACTGTCTCCAGGAAGGTTGGATTTGACTGCAACAACTCATGTCCACCTTAAAGTAAGATGGGATACCCAAGGAAAAGCCTGGTTTCTTCACACTGCAAGGAAATGCAAGAGCAGGTCCACAACAGTCCTATGGATGGAATGGGATGTTTTTGCTATCTGTTGTGCTTTCCATGTGTTCGTAAGGTCACATTTGGTTATAGTCAAAGATGCAGGGTTTTCTCAAGTAATAGCTCATATGTTGCAACTTCCACTTCCGACGTGTTTAACTCTGAGATGTCCTACCTCTACCACATGTTACTGAGTAAGGTTTTCTACTCATTCTACCAGCAATCAGCAATTAAGTACACATATTCAATCAGCAACCATTCCAGTAAGCTAAACACAAGTCAAGAGTAGCAAAACTAAGCAACAAAGTCCAAATATATGTTTAAGTATATGCATTTATATGTATCATTCTGTGGATTCTAATGCTAATTCTAATTTCCTATACTTTCTCTCTCGCCAAGAGTTTCCTTTTCCCATGTTCACAGAGAAAATTATATCAACAACATAATAAACTCATGATGGCATTCTTTAGGAGTGACTGAAATTGGATGCTATCAAACCATAGATAAATTGCATTAGACCCATTGCTGTGAAATTGCTGAATCAAATACCAGCCACAGAAATGTCTCCATTTTCACAAGTAAAAGATCTGGCTAGCATTTTCTTGCCAGTCTGGAAATACTCAGCCTGAACTGATGCTTTCAAAATTGTGGCTTTTTTCCTGGTAAATAACATTCAGAGAGATCCCAAATTACTTTCTATAATAGGTTCACATAAAAAAAAATATTTAAATCTTTAAAACCGTTGTCTAACTCATTATTATTTTCAGTATAGTCCTTCTCAATGGTTATTGAAAGAACCAACATGAGGCAGAAAGCAAATCCAGTGAAGACAGGTGGATTGGTAGAAACAAGTCAAGGAAACAGTTTTAGCCTGTTTCCTGAGGAAAGGTACTTTCATGTGCCTCTGTTCATCTACCTGTTTGTACCTCTAAGTACTGCTACCTTGCCACTGCTTGTCAGTTTTAGCTGATGTGCAGAGGATATTGTGCAAAATACTTTCCTGCACTCTGTGTAAAGAGACAGTAAAATAGTGGGGAGAAAGCAATGCGGCAGAGGCTACAGGCTTTATTCGACCCGGATCCATCCTCAGGGAGTCAGATGGGGGAAAGATATGAATATCCCAAAGAGAGAAAAAGCCTTGGTGGGTGTTTATGCTTCAGAAGGCATCAGAAAACTCAGCTTTGACGCATAAATTGACAGGTGCCCTATTTTTCCTGGTTTACTTTTTGATCCATCCATTAATTATCTTCAGGAAAGCTGATCACCAGTATCAAGTTTGCTGCAGTGAACACAGAGGCATTTACAAAGTGACTCACCAGTCAGTGGTTGGGAATACACTCCTACACAGCATTTAAGTGTTGCTACACTGTTAGTGATAAGAATTGTCTTAATAGTACTTCAAAATTGCTTACAGGAAATTACAGAGATTACAGGAAAGATTCAGAAAATGGATACAAATTTTTACTCCTCTTCCAAGGAGACAAAGGGGGCAAGAGGTGCCAGGGACGTGTAGAGATGAAAAGAGATTTTTTCTACCTTTGCTTTGGTTATGTCACCAAATGACAGCAGGACAGGAGTCAGTAGTAGTAGTAACTACTACAAAAACAGTAGGAACAATTATAGTAATAATTAATAAATATACTATTACCTGAGAACTACACTGGGAAACAGAGAACTGGATAGCTTTACTGACATAACTCAGGATGAGAACAAATAATAGGAGTGAAAATGCTCACCTCTGTCTCACCTTCTAAACAATAGGCTGTGCCCTTTTATGCTTATCCATGTTCTCAGCTTTATGAATCCATTGTATATAAAATTGCCAAATCACCATATAGTTGAGCAATTCCAGGTTCGTATTACAGTTTGAATTGTGGTTGGAAATATATTTTCAAATACTGCTTAAACTTACAATAACTCTTCAGAACTTGTTTTTGTATTTGACTGTGGCCTTTTATCTCTTCCTAGTGCAGACAGGGACCTGACTCCATTAATCTGCAACTGATTTGTGTGATGGCAACATTTCCAGCTGCACAAGTGCTGTAGCATCTACACCTAAATTAGCTCATGAGTCAACATATCTAGCTGGGTTATTACATATATTGCATCCATTATCTATAAATTAAATACAGCTGCATTGTCTGTTGCACCATTTTAAAACATGTACTTAACGAGCCCTAGAGCTCAAAAAGATTGGGAACATTTGGTGACAACAAATAAAAAAGAAACCTAATCTGGTCCTGTATTATCCAGCTGTATTTTTTTTCTTCTAGTAGAATCTAATCAGGTGTTTACCCTAAATATGGGCAGTACTTTTAGTTTATTTGCTAAATAGGAGTCAGACATAGGAAGCATGCCTGGGTCACAGTCAAAGGCTTTCACTTGCAGAACAAGGTCACCCAGGTCTTTGTGACAGACACTTGAATTAAGAAAAGCTTTTTTTTCCAGCAGTTCAAGATCAGGCTGACATTTTGATGGATCCTCCTTAATCTTTTTCACATTTTCTTTCACTAAATGAGGCAGCATCACCATGGCCTAGCAGTTTCCTCATTTCTGGGGGGAGGGGGAGGATGGGAATTATGGGAAGAGGGAAAGATGGGATTGGAGGCTGGGAAGTTGTCCCCATATATTCAAAAGTTGAAAGAATCTCCAGAGGGTTCCCAAATTGCCCATATACTTCTTTATGTGCAGCATGTCGGACACCTGTTTTCAATTGCATCAATAGATCAGAAGATCCTCCTCCTTGGAGTCTGCAAGCCTGGCCATAGCATGTAAAACATTCCATGCATATGGCTGTCATTTCAGTTTTCTTTTCAAATGATTTCTGTTCTGTGTGTAGGTGAGAGGCATGTTTGAGGCCTGCTTACATCATACCTATGGAACTTGATCCCCACTGTAGGAAATGCATGCAGAGGGCATTTGTTTAAACTTTTGGTCAGTGGGGGTCATTCTCATTGTAAATGGATTTGCACTCATAAACTATGTGAGATTAGTTTAAGTCCTCACTGGAGACCCTAGCTTTACAGAAATCGTGCCACATGAAAGCAAGAAGACTTCTCATTTGGGCTTGTCACCATGCAACTTCCAGATGCCGGCACATCGGCCAGCAGCTTTTGCCCAGCTATCTGTCACAGCTGCAGCAAGGAGGGTTGGGCAAATTCTATGTTACAAGAAACTGTGATACACCCATTCCTGGGAAATAGCTGTTTCAAAGAAAAAGTGGGATCCCCAGGAGGAAATTGGCCCTTTTGCTTACATGAAGGTGGCCTTATTGCTCCTTATTTTGTAAATCCTAAAGTCATAGACCTGGAGAAGGACCCATGCTGTTGGGTTAAAACCTGAGTGCAATTTTAAACATCCACATTTGTGAGATTCTAGAGGCTAGTGATTGACCAAGTTCATCACTGAGATATAGTTTGGGAATGGAGGTCAGTCAGCTAAAGGAGGTAGAAGGGAAACGAGTTGGAGAAAAATTTTTTTGAGGGATGGGTAAACAATGAGTTAAAGAGGTTGTTCATTCACAAAATATCACAATAGAAAATGAACTTGACTGAGGAAGCAAGTTAGCTCCTTTTTCCCCGGGGAAGTATATAAAATGAAAAAGTGACTCAAGAAGATAAGTGTGACTCAGTGAGCAAAGAAGCATCACTTTCTTCTGGGTGTGGCTGTCCACAGACCTTGTAGCTGCCCAGCAGCAGCACCCTTCAGTGGCACCCCAGGACCCTCAGGGAAAGACTGCTGCCGTGGTGCCCTGAGGCCATGGCTGGAGCAGGCTGTACCATGTACTGAAGTCTCCTCATGGACCTCAGAGAGCTCAGACCCTATGTCACAAAGCAGGTGCCTCCAAGGCAGAAAACTCCATGCTACAGCCCCTGTGATGGTGTCCAGCCACCAAACAGCTGAACTGCCTTCTTGTAAACAATCTTTTTAAAACTATTGGAGCCACAAGCTGGTGGGGCCAGAGAGGGGGTGTAGAATCCCAGAAAATGAGGGGCTAATGTGCGTGCCTGAAACACTGATAGAAGGATGGCTGTGGAACCAACCAAGGATGGTTAGTAATAACAAACTGTGAGAAAGAACAGGATCTTTCTTTCTTTCTTTCTTTCTTTCTTTCTTTCTTTCTTTCTTTCTTTCTTTCTTTCTTTCTTTCTTTCTTTCTTTCTTTCTTTCTTTCTTTCTTTCTTTCTTTCTTTCTTTCTTTCTTTCTTTCTTTCTTTCTTTCTTTCTTTCTTTCTTTCTTTCTTTCTTTCTTTCTTTCTTTCTTTCTTTCTTTCTTTCTTTCNCTGCGTTCCTTCCTTCCTTCTTTCCTTCCTTCCTTCCTTTCTTCCTTCCTTCCTTCCATCCTTTGTTCCTCCTTTCCTTTCTTCCTCTCTTCCTTTCTTCCTTCCTTCCTTTTGTCCTTTCTTCCTTTCTTTCTCTCTCTTTCTTCCCTTCTCTCTCTTACTCTTTTGCTCTCTTTCCTCGCTCTTCTGCTGTCTTGCTTTCTTTCTTCCTCTCTTGCTCTCTTGCTCTCTTTCTCATCCTTTAATTCTTCTTTTCCTTTTTCTCTTCCTTTTCAGCCTACCCCTTCATCCAAAGCCCACTGCTCTGTGCTTATATAGTAGGTCAGGGACTAACATACCAATTTCCATGTCAAGTGTGTAATTTACTAATAAAACTTGGAGATTGTTTGTGGGCTCTCTGACTTTGGTTGGTCCTTTTCACCACAAGCATTTACAAATTTTGGCTGCTTCCGTCCCACTAAGGGTGAAACCACAGGGGGTGCAGAAATAAAACAGGCCAGAAGGAAGAAGTACAAGAGTATCTAGATGTCACTCTCCAAAAATGGTCAGAACAGAAGGTCAGCTGAGTGGCATTCTCCAGGAGACAGATGGCCTCCCACTACCTGTCCTAAGCTTGCCACTTACCTCACTGGGTGCCCAGACCTCTGCTAGGACCTCAGGGTTTCTCAGGGTCCCAGGCCTCCACACAGTGTCCTGTGGTGCCCAGGAGGAGAAATGCACCGCAAGTCCAGGGGGTACCTGTTTGCACATGGAGGAGAGGACCAGGGCTGCTCTCCGGGGTGCTCAGGTAGTTTTGGTTTATAATATCAAGCCGTCCTTGACACGTACATTCCTCTGGACAAAGGCTTTCACACTTAAGACCCCCAGTGTTTTCCTTCCTATTATTATGATTACAGAGCATGTAATCCCCGTTCTCCTCCTTTTTATCTTTCATTTGATCTGTCAGCAAAAGGCTGTTTTCTTTGCTCCCCTGGCCACTCTGCTCCTCCCCGCCCCGGCCATCTCTGGGAAACACACGCAGGCACACATGGCCTTTACTGTAAGACATCCCTCAAAGCAAGGAAAAAAACCCAAGATCAAAAAGTCACAAGTATAGCAGATGTCAAGTGGTCCCTCAAGACCTCTACTTAACCCCTTCCTCAGGCTTTGCTGGACGTTAACAAGAAATCAATCAGTAGGAAAAGCAAAGCTTTTCTAAAACTTTACTGTGTTTTATTATAAATCAGAGGTCAGTTTATTTATCCCAATGCCTTGCCCAACTGCAGGAAACATTTAATGACCTGGCTTAAAACCCTGGCTATGAACACACTTTCTACTAATTAGGGTTGTTTATGACTTCATGTAATAAAGTTTGACATTGCAAACTGTGAACACTTTTAACAGTACTTCCTTCTCTTTCTAGCCCTGAAATGTCATCTAAAACCAGGTGTATGAAATGTCTGTGCAGCAGTTAAGCAATCAATGCCTCTTATCTAAATGACAGAGATGTATGGGGCATTTAAACCCTAATGATTATAAATGGGGGAGAAAATAAGCATGGAGGAACTTTTCCATCTTTTTTCCCTAAGTACAGTATGCCTTGCAAATTTATCATATTCTCCACAAGCCACCTTAGGATTGCCTACAACTCCTTACAAAATGAAAAATTGCAAACTGTTTTGCAGAGGGAAAATAACTTCTCAAATTGCAGCTTTGTCTGCAGTTCGGGGAACACTGCCCAAGTTAAAACTGAAAAAAAAAACGAAGTAATAAAAAACAGTAAGTCAGCCTGAAAAGGTAGAAAACTTTGAACAGTTTGCTGGAACAATCCATTGAAAAATTATTTCCCCGTGAGCACCGTGGGTTTTCAAAGTCTGCTGAGGACTGGAGAGCAGGCAGGAACAGTTCTACCTATGTATTTTATTTTGAGTCAGTTTTGGTTTTCAGCTGCTGTTTCCAGTTCTGCAGCCAGTTCTACCCTGGCAGACCTTTTCACCTAGGCAGAGATCCTGTGAGGGCTTTTCATCTTTACACGACGCTACTCCCCCAGTTAGATCAGATTGCAGGATCAGGGTCTGAGCATGAATACATCCAGTCCTCACAGGAAATGCTTGGCTCAGCCAAAGAAGTGTAACTCAAGAAAAAGCACTCCACTTCATGTGGAAAAAACAACTTCACCAAATATATTAATCTTTTGCATTCTGTCACTGCAACCAGCATCTGCAAGAAAATGCGACATTTGCTCCTTCTCTGACATGACAGTTCTCTTCCAGGGTCATCCTACAAGAATAAAATTACAGCCAAATCCTGCACAGGTACAGAGGTCTGTAATTATATCTCTTCATGCATGACTTGCATCTTGATTTTGTATGATGCAGTTTGATCTTTATCTGCCTGATTACAGGCACAATGAGAACCAGAGCATGACCTTCATCTCTACCTTTTCACCCCCAGCAGACTGGGGATTTTCAGCCCATGGTCTGGCTTATCACTGGTGATCCAGCCACTTTCCAAGAGACAATAATGGAAATTTGTTCAGGAGTGTCCTGGAGTTGCAGCACATGTACACTTTATCTTTTCATGCATCACAGCCTTATGGCCTTGGAGGACCTGAAGCACACCAACACACACACACACACAAACAGATGCACAGCAGGTTCACTGACAGATCTACCTTCAGCACGTGTGCACAAGGAAAACCCTCTTCCCTTCATGTTTTCTTCATAACTGATGCCCTCCAGTAAATTCCACTCATGTGCTGGCTGAGGACTACGAATTTCACACATCGAGGCATATACTGGGCGACAGATCCAGATAGAGAATGGAAGGTGGAAACCTAGAATGTGTGAGCTAGCAAGGATTAGATCCAGCATCATGAGCCCAAAACACAGGAGAGTACACGGCGACATGCAAAAGGGGCAGGCCAATGTCAACATACAAATCTTGAGCTGCAGTTGGTAGCCACAGGGCAAAAGGACACACCAGGCTCAAGGGTAGGTAGAATGGTGTATACCTCTGCAAACATTCCATTTTTCATGAGCTCCAGGCGGGGGATGGTAACTCTGGGATACTCTAATTAGTTATAAATGTGTCTATGGATCTAAGAATAGGCATAGACTGGATTTTCAAACCAGTCTGAGCAGGATGGATAGAAGTCTGGCATCAAATTATCCTAGGTCTTAAACATCTAAGACATCACCTTTCTGCATCTGAAAATTCAGAAGCATCTGTCTATCTCCTGAGGTCTCTAAGTACCTTTGAAAATCTGACTCTTAGTGTCTGGGGTCTGTGGAACATTGAGCCCCATTACAGAGAACATTCAAAACATTTCTACTTAAGACAAGCAGGGCCAAATCTTGTTTTCTCTATTTTGTTTTTTGGTTGGGATTTTTTTCTAAAATTGTCCTAAGGACATCAGGAACATAGCTGGGATTCTCAGTGCAACGCTTCATGTAGCATTATATATTGTTCACTTAGCTCCTGTAGCTAAGGAGTATTTTTCTGTGTCATTCATAGATAAAATACTATCAAGTCAAGTCAGTTTCTCTTTTTTCTTAATTTCCAAAGAGGATAAAAATATAGTGCAGGTGCAATTAATCTTTTTTTTTTTTTAAATAACAAACAGTTTGCCTTTCTTTAAGTACTTCCAGTATAGCATGGGAGGAGGGGGGGGGGCGGGGAAGAGAAATAGTTTTCTCTAGTGCTACAGGATTTTTACCTTTAATCAAAAGCATTTGATGGCTGAACATTTATAACCTGTTTGTCAGTAACAGTAGTCTGATTCGAACACCATTCTTTGAACTAAAGTATCATATTTGGGTACATTGCAGCTCCACAGTGATTTTTACACAGCGTTTTATTTTACCTTTTCTTTGTGTCAAGAGATTCAAGTTACATGTGAACTGACAGACAGATGCAATAGATCCTCTGCAGAGAATAATGGTAGGCAATGGGTTTTGTAACTTTTCAAAGTGGACTGCCATATTTCAAGTGTCTAACCTGGTGATGAATCTGCTATCATTTACCATTAAATGCTTTGGTCTCTGCTTTCAGATACACGTTTTGTTTCAGCCTTGTAATGAAATACAAAGAATGACCAGTTTTGTTTTTATTAAAATCCATGCCAAAACTGTAACAGCTTCCAGGACAAGTAGGACAAAACCCAAAATAAACTATGAAATCATGTCACATGGCAACCTAGCCATAACCTGGAAGAGATATGATTGTTATGAAGATCTTCCACAGCCATCAAAGTCTGGAAGAATCTCTAACTTATTATGTCTGGTATTTGAATGGAAGCAAATAAATATTTAACAGTTTAAGAAGATGTAGGTGTTTGTGCCAGATCCACATAGGCTATCAGTCTTTGATCTTTGAAATAAAAGAATTATTCTTTGTTGGCAGAAAAAGTTTGGGAGTTTTTTTGGGTTTTTTGGTTTTTTAACTTTTTTTAAAGGGTGGGAAATGTTACAAATGCTTGAGAGAGTTTGAGATGGTTTTGGTTTGTCTAATGTCTCTGATACTGGCATATGCGATGCAGAGAAATGACAGATTGATGGTCACCACAAATATCAAAGAATATCACCTGCTGGCCCAAATATAGCATACCCTTATGGTGTCAGATTCTACTTGTGCTTTTTATTATGGTTTACTTAAAAAGGTCAGAGTAGACTGAGAATCCCAATGAAATTCAATCTCTCCATTTAACAAGGAATCCAGTAAGATGTCTTGAATAGGATAGGAAAACTGTATTTTGAGGACTGGAGTAATCTCAAAGGAATCTCATGCTAGCCACAGATGAAGTACAACTGACCTGATACTTTATTCATAGTCAAGCAATATTTTATTCTTATTTTTAATTAAAATTGTATTTCTAAGTGTTTCTATGTATCGACATAGGATTTGTGAGAGACACCATAGAGTAGTAGGAACCATGGTAATTCCTCTTTGCACAATGTTTTATATATAGATATAATACAACAAAATACACCTGTCCAAACTCAGGAAAGCAGAAGTCTTGAACAAAAAATGTACTTCTACAGGTAGCAATTTATTTGCCCACACATCTCCTCCGTGAGGTATATGAGGAACAAGGGAATATGATCTCATTGAAGAAAGAATGGTTTCCTCATCCAGATTCCCATCAGCACGCAAACCGTAACCTCACATTTCAGAGTATTAGATTCAGTCCCACAGAACAATAAGACACACAATAGTTCTTTGTCAACTCCTCTTTACCAGAATGGCAAGAAGCTCTCCCATTTAACACTGTGATAGTGTTCAAGATAGCAGCTTCATATACTCTTCTCCTACCACTGATGAAGGTGTTTGTTGGCTTTTTAGTGTATGCATGAAAATATCTGAAACTAAGTCACAATCTAAGATAAATATCTCCCAAATTTTAAATACCATTTCTACCAGGGTAAAAAAAAGTAAATCATGGGTTTGGTTTCCAGTACGCTTGCTCTCCTTCACCTGGGACAATATCACTTTCAAGACTGGAGAGAGGACTTCTTTCACAGATAATCTTTGCAGCCTAAAATTAATCCTTAGACACTGATAATGTTTGACTCTAGTGAATGCAGTTAGCCCCCCTGCTGTCGTAACCACCAAAACTGCATGCAGCTTCCTCCAAAGAAAGACGGTAGTCAGGTCCTGTTTGCTGGGAAGTAGACCCATGCCTGCTGACAAAGTAAAGGCAGCCCTGAGAAAAAAGGCAGCTTTTCAAGTTACACGTGAAATTTCACTTTTCAGCGCACTCGGCAACAAAGAACAGAACCATCAGAAATTTACGTCCAATAAAAGGCAATATGTTCTTACCGCATCCATCATTTCTGGCAGGAAACCTACAAATTCCATATCCCTTTCTTCTTCTCTTTTCTGCTCTCCACCATCAGTCATTCCCTTCAACCACAGGTGAAAACCCTGGAAGTGTTCTTGAATTATTTGTTAGCATGTGATGCTAACATCATATTTTAGGTGAAATGGTTTCTGAGAAGCAGCTTCTGAAAGATGAGGCAGCTTCTCACAATCTGTGAGAGCCACTCAGGTGGGTATTCCTCTGCCATGTCCCTACAGTAATGTCAATGAGATGATAGGAGTGAGGTCAGGAGATACTTTAGACTGTTCTCCTTGGCTGACATATTTCAAAGCAGTCCTAGACACTGACTGCAGCTTCAGGGTTGTCTACTGAGAAATGTAATTCACGGAATTATGACCAGGTCCCTGATTCAGCTTCATGCTTTTCCGTGAATTGGCTGAAATCTGGCAACAGGTAGCAATTCAGTCTATCGTGTGTGATAGAAGCAAAGGTCTTCAGACGCAGAAGCAGGCAGCGGCTCAGTTGCCAAAATAATTTTCTGATGGGTCAGTGTAGAATACTTTAGTCAACTGCCTTTTGAATTAGTTCAGTTGCCTTCACATTTGCTGTTCTTTTGAGTTCAGGTTCCATGTCTGTTCCCAAACAAGTCAGTAGGAAAATAAACCCTGCCATGCATTGCAGCACTTTCACATATCCTAAGCTGTCTCCCAGTGGAAAGAGTTAATCTTCTGTGGGTGAACAGCAAGAACATCTGAGCTGAGTGGTCTGGGATGGCAGTTAGGTCTCTTGAGATGTCATTGTAGCAACGATGGCATTTAAGTCTTCAGAAAACTTTGCAAGCAAATTGCGACCTTTGGCAAAGGAACAGTAATCCCTAAAATGTAGCATAAATACATGCTACAATAAAAATAAATACATGCTAAAATAAATCAATGCCAGAAGACCCCCAGTCTAGTCTGATTTTGTCATAAAACTATCCTGTTTGGACTGCAGGAGGCTGCAGAGGAGACTTCACTAATGAGAAAAATCATCACATTTTCTTGATTAAAACCTAAAGAATTACAGAAAACATATTTAAACATTCATTCCTTTGTCTCAGCACAGAATAATGTTCAGCATAACTTTGTTTTAGTCTTTTTAACTTGTAAGCAGAACCTAATTTCAGCCTTGAGAAATCTGATGGGATTTTCTCAGATTATCAACAAAAGTGTTGTCATAAATGGAGTGAACCATGTAACATATCCAACTCCACCAAAAGAGCTTTATGAATTTAGGTGTAGCAGCTGACAGTGGATTATCAGTGCTGGAAAGCCATCTACTTTCGAGGCAGAAAACATGGTGCCTTCGTGTTGGGGTTTTAGGAGGTTTTTTGTGTGTTCTTTTCTTTTCCTCTCAAAGAATATTTTTCCCATGCTAAGGCATAATTGCTGGGTGCTTAAGAGAAACAAAAAAACCTGGCCCAGCTGGGGAGGGGCCCAGCTGTCCCCTTCGTCTTGTGTTTTTTCTCAGGTGAGGGGCAGAGATGCCACAAGATTTAAACTGGGAAAAGGAGTTGGGTACAGTGTCCAGCTCTCTTTGCTCTCCTGGCTTTTGGAGGGAATGGAGGCTGCAGTCGCTGTGGGGAGAACTCATTACCACTGTGAGGTCATTTTTTCTGCTGCTTTTCCTTCTGCCCTGTCCTGCCTCCACCATCCCTTCACTGCTGCTTTTGGGATTTTGCTGCGTGATAGCACTGCGGGCACCACACCCCTTGCCTGCCGAGTTTCCTGCTGTGGCTTCGGAGTTCTGTGCATCTCGCCTGCCACCCAGGATTTTCTTCTGCATTCCTCCTTGCCGTTCCAGCCTGCTGCTCCCAGGGAATCCTGCTGAAGCACCAGGACCGGCTGCCCGGGGGCTGGTGAAGCTTTTCTTCCATCCCTTTCCGACTTGGGCAAGTCCAGCATTCCGAAATGCTCCCCGAGCTCGCTCTGGAGCGCCCCTGCCGGCTGTGGCCGTCACTGCACCAAAGGGGAAAGTGCCTGACAGCTGCGGCGGCTGTCACTGCAGTCTGGTTTCTGTTGGTTGTTACTGCCTTAGTTATTGTTGTTTTGTTTTGCCTTGTTATACATATACATACATATATATAAGTAAAGACCTGTTATTCCTATTCCTCATATCTTTGCCCCAAAGCCCCTCAATTTCAAAACTATAATAACTTGGAGGGAAGGAAGTTACATTTTCCATTCCGGGGTGGGAGGGAGACTCCTGCCTTCCTTAGTAGATACCCGTCCTTCAAGCCAAAACACTTTGTTAGTGTTGACACTACCTTGGATCTTCATCTGGAGTTTACTGAACCAGCTGCGCAGCGGGGAGAGCCTAACTCTGTGCCTGTGTATTTAATCCTGACCCTCCTGGGGCTGCCTCAGACACACCAATTACTGCTAACTGCGTGGGCACTGACACCTGTACGTTGGAAACCAGGGTGATGTAACCAAACTCATTTTGTGCTCAGATGGCAAAGACTTTTGGTGCTGATCAAGACCTGAAAAATTTACCTTTCTATAACTGTCTCTTTTACAATTGTTTTTGAGTTTCTTTTGTTTGGGAATGTTTTTTGTCATCATTACACCACCTTAAAATCTTACAGTCAGATATGTTCTTAGAAATAGCGAGGAATCCCAAAACACTGTTTTCAAGGTTACAAAGGGCAGTGTACACAGAACAGAGAAGTAGAATCTATGCCATACACCAAAGTTGCTCTCTCTTTGCCAACACTCAGGACTGGACGTGGAGTTAGAAACGGGTTCATTATTGCTGATACATGAAATTCAAAACTGAGAACACTGAAAAAAAAATCCAGAATTTAAACCATAATCACACCAGCTCTTGGACATGAAATATAATGTATTCAGCAGCTGCACATTTTACAGGTTGCACCAAAACAGCTGCAAAATGACTGTGTGCCTCAGTAAGAGTGAAATCCAAAAACAGAGCAGTCTCCATCTTAACCATAATGTACACAGGTCATCACATATGCTACAACAGCACTTTTCATCAGCAGCCAGCTAGAAAAATCAATTGCTTCCTAGAAGAGCTCTGGATATATTTTAAACACAAAAAAGATGCTGTTTTCAAGAGGTTACTTTTCAAGACTTATAATCAAGTGTCTGAAAAAATGACAGGCCTGTGCATTACCAAACTGCATAAAAATGACTGACTTCTGCAACAAGCAGATTCCACAGCACCCAGCTCTTCTTCTGGAGGAAGAACAAAGGATACAGCTGTTCCAAGGACAGTGTTTCAGCAGACTTGTCTGTATGCAGCAAGGAACTCTAGACCAGACTAGAGTGTTTATATTACTTAGCCCAACTGCTAAACCTAAGCAAAGCTGGCACTCCCCTAATTCACAAGAATAGCAGTACAGGGAAGAGTAGAAATCACAAAGGTAATGGGTCCCTGGAACTCTGCAGAAGGAAATGCATAAATAAAAGACAAAGGATGTAAATTATGGGCTAGCAAGAACTGAAGACCAACTTGAATGAGGCAAAGATTTGCAAATATGCAATTCTATCATTTTACATTTTATTGGGATGGGCAGATACTAAAGGATTTCTTGTCAGTATATCACACTTGCAGAGGGAGAAGAGCATATAGGGTAGTATCCCTATACGGAAAATAAATAAGCATAACATTCTGTATAAAAGCCCTTTTCTCTTGATATTCAGACCTCCTCAAGAATACGTCAAACTGTGTGCTAGGTTAGAGGGTAAAATGTGCCCAAAAAGTATTCTACTACCATCTTCATGAGCTGTTGAGATCAGGTGGGGCGGTGCTCCCTGCCTCCTCCCTCTGGACTATCTCCTGTTAACNACTGGAAAACCATAGGTTCTCTACATGGACTAAAAATGGACCTGTGAGGACAAACATGGAAACAGTGGGAATATAGAGCAGCAATAACAGGCATTGGCTG
This sequence comes from Mystacornis crossleyi, assembly GCA_013400655.1. Classification (NCBI taxonomy): domain Eukaryota; kingdom Metazoa; phylum Chordata; class Aves; order Passeriformes; family Timaliidae; genus Mystacornis; species Mystacornis crossleyi. Next base: position 31,874 of record VYZQ01017823.1, read on the forward strand.
ACACTGGAATGACCTTTACCATCACAAACTGCTTCCTTTTCATAAAACAGTTATTCAGACTGCTGGCCAGTGACAATAACCTATGCTGGTCACAGACAGAAAGCATGGAACCACTCAGCAGCGCAGGAACCAAGGCAAGGCAAGCATCTTTTACCTGAGGACAGCTTGTGCAGCGTAGCAGAGAAGGCCTCCATCCACATTCCATTTTTACCACACTGCAGACATTTAAGGGCCAAAATATACCAGAAGAAATATCAGACTGTCATAGTTTAGTAACAGTATTCTCCAACTTAGTACTTCCACTGAAAAGAACACCACAAACCATTACCCTCACCACTCCAGTGGGAGACACAAAAGGTGAATTATTTGATTGTGGTTTGAGATAAGAACAATTTACNTCCAACAATGCCTTGGCCTATCGCATGACTCACTGATAACTCGCTCCTGGACTATCTCCTGTTAATGGCCCATCAAGGCATTGCCTCATGACTCATCATCCCATTGTGAGATGCTCCGCCCAGGGAGAAGGGACCAAGCATTCCATGCTGAATATAAACGGAGATCTCGAACGCCTGAGCAGCCTCTTCCACTGGATTCCCAGAGGAGCTTTTCCCACTGGAGTTCCAGNCTTCCTTTTCATAAAACAGTTATTCAGACTGCTGGCCAGTGACAATAACCTATGCTGGTCACAGACAGAAAGCATGGAACCACTCAGCAGCGCAGGAACCAAGGCAAGGCAAGCATCTTTTACCTGAGGACAGCTTGTGCAGCGTAGCAGAGAAGGCCTCCATCCACATTCCATTTTTACCACACTGCAGACATTTAAGGGCCAAAATATACCAGAAGAAATATCAGACTGTCATAGTTTAGTAACAGTATTCTCCAACTTAGTACTTCCACTGAAAAGAACACCACAAACCATTACCCTCACCACTCCAGTGGGAGACACAAAAGGTGAATTATTTGATTGTGGTTTGAGATAAGAACAATTTACTGGAAACAGCAATGAGATGAAAAACCAATCAGTAACAGCAACAATAGTAGTAATGACAGCGTACAAAGGAAAAGGTGAACTGCATCACCGTCCTGGGACAACAGACAGTGGTGGACCGACCCTATGCCCACCACATTTTCTCACAGCCAGAAACCACACCCATCTTCTTCTCCAAAGTGAGAGTCCCTCAGTTCCACCCCCAGCAGTGATGTGCGTGGTATAGAATAACAATATAGACACTCCCACACAGTCCCAGGCTCCACCCCTTCACAGCTAATGTGGAAAAATGAACTCTGTTCTGGCCGAAACCCAGACACAGAGAGACAAACAAATATGCAGAGCCAAAGAAATTTATGAAAATGAGCTGAGGTCTTCCCAGAAGTAAAGCTTGGAGATCCTTTTAGGAGCAAATTATGCAGGACTATCTGTGCAAATACATAAATCACAGCACTACAATGATGGATCACTGTGTCTTAATGTGACATTACCAGTGAATTCCCTGTCCCCAGTGCTAAATCCTAACCATCGACATGTAGGGTGGAGAGATGAGTACCATTGTGAATCACAAGCAGCAGAACCCCAGTTGATAAGAAACCAGACTCTATTAGGATAGGATGTCATGAAACCACAGATGCAGAAAAAACACTTTGTGATGACAACCTGCTGTCATCACAAGACTAGCACCCATTACATCACCCATGCCTCCTGCATGGAAGGTGGAAATACAGGGAAAATAAATTAACTCACAAATAAATAAGGTGAGGGAGTGGTGAGTGTGCAGAAAGAAATATGACTTTGGAATATTTTGCATTAGTTGACTGGTGACATCAAATGTTAGGAGCACAAATAAAATGCTAAAAAGGTTAGAAGGTCATGGATACTGTAGTAAATTTTGCTATCTCAAATGAATGTGGCAAAAAGCTGTTACGAAGCACAGCTTCCTGAAAGAGGAGGCAGAAGATAATACATGTGGTAACATGAAAACTCTCTTCAGATGAAGTGCTTAACAAGACAGACTATGTGGGAAACAGACTAAAGGCTGAATATTGCATTTTCTTGGCTTTTTCTCTTTCTTTATTATACACAACAGAAAATGGAGAATGCCATTCCCACTGAGGGCAACCAATCTCAGATTTCTTCAGGTACTTACTGGAGCAGTTGTAGTGCAGATTGCTTGTGCTGAGGTTAAAAGCTAAACAAAATTCTGACTTTAAACACATACCAAAAATATGCTTGGGCGAAACGGAGTTCTCAGGGCTAACCGATGAGTCAAATGATTAAGGTTCTGCTTGGAACAGTTCATAAAACAATTCCCAGTTTGTGTCTGACAAACTTCCTTTGTCACCTGTGGGTTTTGTTAGTTACCTTCTACCCTTCCAAGAACAAACCTGTACTTTCTGCTTGTCATCATTAAGTGAAATGAAAATCTTTTGTTAACCACTTTGAGTTGTTTGACTATGATAAAATAGTTTTGATTAGAGAATGTTTTATGTTACTTTCCAGAGTTTATTTTTCCTTTTAAAGGTAATATGAAACCACAGGTTAGATTTAAAGTTTTCTTAAGTAGTCTGTCTAGAGGTAACAGATACTTTGGTGAAGGAAAGGCTATCTGTCTTCACTTGCATTATGCTTGCTGTTTGTCTTCTTCATAACATGAAATGTGTTTTATCTGCTGTTTCCAATACCGTCAGCAGTCACAACTTGCCGTTGACCTCTTTAAGATAAATACATGCTTTTAATGTGAGCTTTGTAATTTCCTATGAAACAATAGAGTTGAACTACTTTCTGGTTCTGCTCAGGGCGGGGGATTTATAACACCCCACAGGCTTCAAATACACATGTTCATAAGCTTGGCATGGAAATGGAGAAACCAGGAGTGAAAAGTCTGTAATGAGAACTGCACCCATCCCAAGCAATATCATTCAGATCCAACCTCTAGAAGGGGGTGATGGACAAAACAGAAGAGATTCAAGGCAGAACAGAAGGTTTATATAGGATATTTTTAAAGCTAAACTGTTTCCATTTTGGGAAGCTTGGTGTTTTAAAGAGTGATTAACCAGCATTACTGAAAATTCTTGTTGGTCAGGCATATCAAAGGAGAGGAGGCAACTGTAGATGAACAGGTTAAAAGAAATATTCAAGCAGAAACCTCAAAATTTCAAGGCATTTTAAATTTTCCATCACACAGCAGGTATTTGTTCCTCAAGGACTATGTTTAAGGGAAGTTGGAAAATATGGAGCTTGAGATATTTGGATTCCTTTATCTTACATACATGAAGGAAACAAAATAATATTACCTTATGAAGACACAGCAGAGATTGAAAAAGCAAGAGTCAATTCCAATCACTATAGATGAACTAGTTAAGCATTGTTACAGATCTCAGTGAGAAGGTCCCTTGGCCTTCAGTAACTTCTGTCCAATGGGCAGGAAAGTGATTGTCAAGGTGTGGTCTAGGGGTTGTACCAATGAAAAACCTAATGCCTCCTTTTCCTCTTCTGACTGAAGACACTAATTCCAGATTTTTGAAGATACTGCATGGATAGAGGTACTACTTCCATAAACTCATCTGCTGCTTTTCTGCTCCGTACACCAGTGGAAAGGGGAAGAACCATACATTTTATATTACCCTGCGGTTTTCCTCTGCATCTGTTTTAAAACAGATAGTCAATACCAACAATTAATAAACAGTGTGCATTTCATCTCTGGGTATGAATAATTTACAAACCTGCTAGTTCATAGTTTATATTTTTAAAATAAAAAATCTCAGTGTGATAGAAGCCAGAAATAACTGTGCATTGGAATTTTCCACAGCTGAAACAAATGAATAATTCAACACATTAAAAAATAATTCTAAGAAAAGCCCAATGCTACTTTTAATATGGAATTGTTTGGGGGGGGTTGTTTTTATCCTTGAAACGGTACATCAGAAAGTAGGTAGGGCCAATACAGAGATATATAGGTTGGATGGGACCCTGGCTGCTTGTGATCTCATAATCTGCTCAAAGCAGGACCAGTTTTGAAGCGAAGTCAGACTGCTTGGCCCTGGAGAGTTTGTTATTGTGGAGGCCCCCTTCCCAGGGGAGGGGGCCCTGGGGT
>VYZQ01017824.1:0-22497 GCA_013400655.1 Mystacornis crossleyi
AGCCCCACGTGGCCTGGAGTATGGCCCCCGCCAGGGTCGCATTCTCCCAGGGGCAGAGGTGGGGGGAACCCCTCCACAATGCAATAAGTGGAAAGCAGCATTTATTTTCTGTAGGTTTTTGTCTCTTTCCTGCTCTCCTATGATTTCTCACCATCTTGCTCAGAGATGTCCACTTTGTGTGAAACACTACCATAAAAAAGTGTTGGCCCTTAAGACTAACTTAGGGGAGTTTGCTCCTTGTTTGTGGTTCAGTTTCCAGGGAGTGAAAGCTGATGAGAAATCAACCTACCAATACAAAGAGAGGCTGGCAGCCACCAAAGTCTAAGAAGCCATTTTAGAGAGCTGAAGCCGAAATAATGGGTTGGTTTCCCAAAAGAGAGCAGATTGCAGAAACTGGCAGAGAGGCACATGTAAGAGGGAGAGAAGAAAGAAAAGAACCTGGAAAATTTGTGCCTCAGCCTACAGGGTCCTCCAGAAACTGAAGAAATTAAAGCATGGGGATGCATAGAGGACCTGCACTATTTTATCTAGATTTATTTTCTGTCAGGCTAGTAAAAGAAAGAACGATCAGTCCAGAATCTCTTTTGAAATGTCTTTGTGTTGTAAGAGCTACCTAGCTATGGACAGGCTAAAGCAAACTCAAATTGCTCATGTGGCTGAGGTTTGGAAAGAGGAAGTCCTACGTTTGGAACTACTTCCCAAGGGTCTACTCCCATAGGGTGCTCGTACCAAGAAGCTTCTCATTGGAGAAGGCAGGGAAAGAGTGGGCTGGACTTGACCCGTATCAAAAAGAGCTTTGGAGTGCATCAGTTCAACAGGTGTAACTAAACAACTGACACCTGGCTACACAGCCTCTCCTCTCCTGTTTCTGCCCTTCCATAACTGGCCTTGTCCAACCTAAGAAATGAGTTGCCTATTCACCTTTTTCCTGGGTGGATCTCATCTGTCTGCATTTGCAGGCTGCATGTGGATGATCCTATCACTGAGCTGCTTTGCCCCGCTCCTGCTCACTGGAGTCCAGAGTGGAACTCAGTGGAAGTTCAGAGAAGGTGAGATGCACTCAGATCCACTCTGCTGGCCCCAATACAGGCAGAAAATAGGCAACAAAAAACAGCCCAGGACCTACAGGTCAGTCAGTAGTGTACAAATGGTACTCAAAACCTGAAACTTGCTGTGGGCTCATTTAGCATCTTGAATGAGCTTCTAAGTAGAAACCATTAAAACCTTTAATCCTGTTGAGAGACATGCTAATGCCTTTGTCCTACATTGTTCTTCCCAGATCTCTCTCACAGAGTTGCTTTCTAAGAATCTCCAACCACAACAGCCTGTTTTCCTGGTGATATTTTGTAGACAGGCATTTCTGACTTTACAGCTGATGTCAGACTCTCTCAGCTGTGTCTGACTATAGGATGGAAAGCCAAACTCTTTCTCAAGAGTGTTCTTGCATGAGTTGAGGGTTGTGCTTCTGACTTTTACTTCATTACCAGTAGGCCAAATGGTTCTAGCTGATCAAAACTGGCAGCTCCTTCTCTCAGAATCTTTAGGCTTATAGTTATGTACCACTTAAAGTTTCTTCTGACAGATTTGTCTCCATATGGTCATGCTTCATGTCAACACGAGATACTTTGTTAAGAATTTGCGAGTATTGCAGCCCATACATGCCTAAATCCAGCCACACTCTTTCTGTAATACTTTTCTAGTTAATATCCACTGGTGTACTTCATGTTTGTATCAAAGCTCTCTCTTGCTGTCGATGTTACCTTGATAATTAGATTATTAATACGCTTTGACCATTAATGAGTATGGTTTTATTTGGTGTAATTTCTCTCTTGCCTCTATAAATTGTTTGTTGTCGGATGCTTGCCATAAACTGTTTGCATCACTGATTAAAGTCTTGCCTGCTTTTTTGGCATACCAACCTGGGAGAATCCTTTCTCATACTCATAGAAATAGCAACCTTCGTTACATCAGCCCGAATTCTGGGGTTTGGTTATAAAGCTGTGGCTGAAACCAATTGATGTGGTTAATGTGAAACTGACTTGGTGTCTGTGTGACTCTCAAGGGAAGAAGTTCAAATTCTAAGTAACACTGATATCAATTATAAAAACTAAAGATTTTCTTATTTGGAGTAATGAGCAGATTTTCTCACCACTCTTGCATATCATGTTTCAAAATGAAGATACCCTTATTACATTGCAGTTGGCCAGTAATACCTGAGACATCCTGATCTTTTTTATTCAGTGGTCATAACTGTATTGTCACTCTGACAATATTTATTTTTCAGTGCTGGAATATAGCCATGCTCAAAATTTAATGTACAAATTTGTTGCTGCCTTTAATTCTTAAATACTTTGGTGTCTTAGGATTTTGCAAGGTACACAACAAACCTGATTATCAATTATGTTAAGAATTTCTTTTTTTAGCTACTCTTCTATCTAAAAGGATCTTAAACATTATGCAAAGAGCCTCTTGAGAATAACTCCTCCATGAAAAGCCCTGTAAGCAGCACAAGAGCTCTAACTCTCTGGCCCTGCCTGTCAGGAGGGAAATACAAAGACAGGAATTTGTTGGGCTATACAAGTTCTTTGCTTTGTATAACTCTTACTAGGTCATGGGAATCAGAGCCTCGGGTGCCTCAAATTCATGGCACAAGCATATCCAGCTGAGTGCAGAAAGTACAAATGTTTCACATTGAGAAAAAAGCACGTGTTGCTGTTGGGTCCAAAGTTAGCTGCCGCAGACATTCATTATTATTGCTGTTATTGTTGTTATTATTATTATTTTTTTTTTTTAAGAACTCTCATTTGTGGAGTCATTTTCATACTCCTGAAACTATCAACACAGAGGTATCTGGCCTTGGTATTCTGAAAACAGGACAAGGCCTTCATTTTCTTCTCACATTGGCTTGGTGGATGCAATGCATCCAAGCCGTTCAGAATGCATTCAGTACACCGTTATTCTCTAATAATCACCTATAGTCCTTAGTGTCTAATGAGAAATTAAAGACTTATGCTTTAGGGTATGCCCAGGTTAGCTTCTGAAACTGCAAATGGTTTAAGGATCTGAGTGTGATCTATATTCATCATCTCTTGATTTTAAACTCTTTAATTTGGAAGCACTTTTGCCAGGCTTTACAATTTGTATGGCTATCATCCGTTTTGCTGCAAGCCTGACTTAAAAGATCTTCACCCTAACAAAAAATCTACAAAAGTAACAAATTTAAGATGTTGAAATCTTTCTTGGCTGCTGCATCATACTCTCTTTGATCGTATTTGGATTCTTTTCTACTTGAGAATGGTACTGTCATGCATCCAAATGCTATGATGGGAGGTGCATACAAATCTTTTAAATGAAAATAACCAGTACTTGTAGTCAGTAGTGGAAAAGTAGGGAATAAAGGTGATATGCTTGGGCCAACGATCACAGGGCTTAGAATTTGAGGGCCTTTTTTGGTTTAAAATGCTGCCTAAAGGGTGGTTGTACAGCTGTCAAGACAGAGCTTATGGTCTGTTGGCAGACAAGTCAGTATGGCTGAGATAGGAGCCTGTTGGTCCATAGCACTGACATGTTTGAAAGCAATATTGTTTTATCCCCCAGCAGAGTAATTAATATCATGTATAAAACAAGCAAGCAAAAATTCAAAGCCTACTTCTCTTAATCTGACCCCCCTTAGTCGTACAGAACTAGACCTGAAGACCATGAGATGAGAGAATCACTGTTTCTCAGGAAAATTCTGTTTTGATCTGTGTGCTCTGTGGTGCAAGGGATCTTGCTGGCAGAAGAAAGATCAGCAGTTTCAAACAGATTTTTTCTAATACTACCAGAATTCATATTGACTAGAGACCACCTGTGATTGCACAGCCAACCTTGATTGTGTCATTTTCCAACTTTTTTGTACTTCATTTTGCAGTTTCAATTTTAGTTATAGTTCTTGTGGTTTAACCCCAGCCAGCATCCAGGCTCCAGCAGCTGTTCACTCATTCCCCCACCATGAGATCAGGGAGAGAATCAGAAGAGTAAAAGCCAGGAAATTTGTAGGTTGAGACAAAAACAGTTTAATAGGGAAAACGAAAGGCACTCATAAGCAAAGCAACAGTTACTTGGGAAGACAAAACGCCATCATTCCAAACATCCTTGCTTCTCCTTTTTCCCCCCCACTTATATACTGAGCATGATGCCATGTGGTCTGGAACATTGCTTTAGTCAGTTTGGGTCACCTGCCCCAGCCATGTTTCCTCCCAACTTCCCATTTAGCCACAGTCTCCTCTCCAGTGGGGCAGTCCAAAAAGAAGAAAAGACTTTGGCTCTGTGCAAGCCCTGCTCAGCAATAACAGAAACACATCTATATTATCAACCTTGTGTTCAGCACAAATCCAAAACACAGTCCCACACCAGCCACAGTGAAGAAAATTAACTCTGCCCCAGCCAAAACCAGCACAATCATGAAATTACATCATTTGGATGTGTTATTTCTTAGGAATATTTCAAGTGAGGTTAAAATTATAATTTGTATATATGATATACATGTTCAAGAGAAGGAAATGTGTTAACTTCTTTAACTTGTATCTCAGCTGTAGCAGAAGAGAGTTTTAGAGGAAAAAAAACACTTCTGATGCTTGAGGGTGTTTCTTTTTGCTGGATATCAAAGCCTTACAACAAACAGTGAAGCTGTGAGAGATTTGTAATGAAAAAATCACAAGCGTGGTCTTTTACCATGGAGTGCATTAACTAGCCTGACTACCAGGGAGGACACAATTTCTCTATAATACCTGTGAAAGTTACCTGTGTCACTTGAAGAAAGTATAGCAGCCTAGTACACATATTAGAGTAATGAAAAACTACTGACAGATTTGAAAAGTCAGGGTGCAAGTTCTGCTGGGAGGAGAAGCTCCCGAAAGCTCTTGCAGCAGCCCTTACCAGCCATGACTCAGTGATCCAGGTATCAGAGCTGTCCCCAGCTGGATCGCCAGGCAAGGCAGATCTAAGCCAGTTCAGAAATGAGCACAAGGAGGCATAGCCAAATGAGCAAAAGCATGCAGTGGTGATTTTCTGCCAGCACGTGTCACTGGTATTCTAGACAGCTCCCTGCTTGTCTGCCCTGTGCATACCAGGCCACCAGCCCTGCCTCACGGCAGGGATATTTTGGGGCAGTTCGCTTAGACAGGGCCAGCTTTCCTTTTCCAAGGCCAATTGGTGACCCAGGAAATAGCTTTGTAAAAAGTGCCATGCCACGGGCAGGCCAAAATGCCCCGGGAATCTTGGCATTACAAGTACCATGTGCTATTTTTGCCTCTCTCTTGAGCAACAGAAATAGCAGCAGCGGCATGTGTCTGTGCCTGGCAGGGCCGGGAGAAGGATATGGCTGCACGGAAGCTTGGCATCGGCTCCCTGCCCGCTGTGGGCCACATGGAGAAGGCAAGCAGGGACCAGCACACACAGGTGTGTTCTGCAAGGGCTCCAAGGCAAGGAAGAGAAATGTTAAGCTTTCCCCAGCAGAGCTGATGTGTCTGGGTGCCCCATGCAGCTGGGTTTGGCCTGGGGCTTGGTTCTGGCTCGACTGAAATGGCATCCGCTGTAACTGCTGCACGTAGACATAATGGCCAAGGTCTGATGTCAGTGTCCAAAGTGAAAGAGATGCTACAGAGCTCTGGAGCTTGTACTGAAGAGTAGGCAAGAATTTTTGTTGAGAATGGACAAAATGGAGGGGTGAAAAACTTGCAACCTTGCGGCTGTGCTGATAGAGAAAGATAGAGTGTCTCTTTTCAGCACACCAGTCCTGTCAGGATAGATTTGAACTAGAAAAGTCCTTTCCTTTATGGCATTTTTGATACAGAAAACAGAAAACTGACTTTCTGGCTTTCTAAACCCTACCTAGCTGCCACTGAGCTTCCAATACTCAATGCCTCTTGCCTCCTGTTTGTTGGACTGTGAACTGCTGCCAGTCAAGAACCTGCAAATATTTGCTCTTGCATCCTTTGCTGCAAGTAATAGGCTGTCTGCAGCTGGGCTGCTGCCTCAGGCCACTGTAGCTACACCTGGCAGAGGTCACCTATATGACTGCTGCTCAAGCAGTACAGCTTTTTAAGGAATCACTTAGTGCATTTCATCACAAAAATATGAAAACATGAGAAAGAAGAGAAATAAGAACTGCTCCAAATCTACTGCTTCCACTGAATAGTAATCGGCTCACCAGTCCTGACTATAGGATCAAAGATACACATGTAAACTATTAATAGCAGCATAAGCACAGAGATATTGCTGAAAACAAGCAGAAACTATTTCTTCCAGATTTACAAAACAGGACAGCTTAATTCTCAACTTTCTGAAGCCTAAGCGTCTCAAAATTCCCAAATTAGAGATGTGAAAGTGGTGTGCAAAAACTTTAGAAGCGTTTTATGAATACCAGTGTTTGCATGTCTTATTTCTGATATAAATAATATTTAACCAGAAAGCATGGCAACACCAGGAAGGACACCAGGAAGGACAAAAACCAACGTCATTCTGGGGCCACGTATTTTGTCCATGTAATACTGGTGGTGAGGAGATGTACTGGTTTGAAAGCAATAGGACAGGAGACAAATTGAAATACTCACATCTGCTTTATATTTTATGCCTTATAGAAAGGCCAGAATGTTATGAAAGAGTTAGTAACCTGACAAAGCTTTTAGAAAGAGTTTAGAGCTGTTTTCATATGCCACATGGCCAGGAGGGAACTTCAAGAAGGGACTTAAATGCAAATATTGTAGTTGTATTTCTGATGATGTCACAGAAAAAAAACCACCCAAACCTTTCAAAAGAAATCAAATAAGAAAAAAATCCAAACACAAAGCTGAAAACAAAGGGAGAATTCTATAATAAAATATAAGAAACAGTGGTGATCATTGTAACTACTCACAATAGTTAAAATAAGGATATATTTCAAACCACGTACACATGCAGTTAAGGTTGTTCCCTGGTCTAGCAATGATGAAGGTTTGGATTTTTTTGGAATCAGGTAGTATAACTGGGATCTTGTTCTGTACACTGCGTGTTCCTAAGGACACACAGTTTGTTTTTTTCAGTCTTTACTGTCCAAAACATGCAGTTTCACACGCAAAATGTAGACTATTTTTATCAAGTTACTAATTCTTTCACTTGGTTTTTATGTTACTGATGTGGGATCACATACAGGAGTTTTCGCCCACCATCGCTGAATCTCCACAAGATTGTCCAGATCTGGGACCTGACCTGAGCGAGTTGAATGCTCCATGCTTCCGGAGTTTCCTTCCTATGGGCATAAGGCCATGGAGGCAGAGATGGGAAGCAAAGCTTCACATTCTGCCCTCAATATCTGTAACATGGCTGCGATGTGTGCCTGGAGCTGGGAATTATTTCTGAGTCAGACCAGGCTCTCACAGCCCATTCCTGTACCCAATCCTGTAGTCAACAGAGGCTGATAACACCATTCCAAGGGCAGGCACTACCTGATCTACACAGGAGAACTGAGCCCTGGATCTTCTCCTGCAGGGTCTAGGCCACTCTTGCCTCCTTGCTGGACTCACAGAGGGACCACATGGACCTGAAGGCAGGCAACCCCATTCCCAGTGCTGGTGTGGGGGTGGAATGCATGAAGTAGGGCAGGGAAGAGGGGGAATGGCAGGGAGAGAAGGAGGTCACATCCCCCTTGGCTATTCTGCTAAATCCACACCTGAGTTTCATTACGTTATTGCCTTACAGCTGACATCTCATTATGGAAGCTCACAGAAGGCCTGGACTTTTGAACCCAAGAGCAAAGGTCATTTTTTGCCACTAAATCAAGGTGGCAGAGGAAACATATGGTCCATGGTTGATCCCTCCTCCCTGTCCTGATTTATTAGAAACCAAGAATTGATTTTTAGGAACAACTGTCTTTGTATTTATTTTCTCTGTATTTGGTATTTAGGATCAGTTAGATCTCTCTAAAACAAACAAACAAACAAAAAACCAAACAAACCCCACCCAAACCCAAACGCAAACAAAACCACACATAAAATCCCCAGTAAACCTCTATACACAGATTTCTATTTCAGTACCTTATATTCTGAATTTTTTTACTTCAGAGATCATTTTAAGCTGTCATCCCTGATGTTGCCTTCTGTTGAACTCTGTTACAGTCCTTCCTTGCAATCCCTCTGTTTTAGTAAGTTTTCGTCCTCTATCCATATTCCATTGTGGCTGCGTTGGCTCAGATCTTGCACTAACATGGTCAAGAAATGCAAACGTGATTGGAAAGAACCCCCATAGGTGAGCTAAAAGTCCTTCTGTGGGTAATTTGTATGCTCTTCCCAGCTAGCTGTAATAGCATCAAATCGAAGTGATAAGGATACTGCTAAAATTGCTTTAATTAACGTCAGTTTTACAGCCATAAATCATTATTAATTACCACGTTAAATTTTGGAAATGGCCTAGATTTTTTTGGCCATTGCCACCGTTTGTCTGGAACTTTTCCCACTTCCAGACCTTTGCTTGTTCTTCTTACTCTTGTCCTGATGTTTTCCCTGTCAAGTGGAGCTTCCATCTGGCCTGAATGTGTGCACAAAGTTACTCTCACTCCTTCAACTGTGACCTAACTCCACTTTCTCTCAGTGCCTGGCCGTTTTCTAATTCCAGAGGTAGATGAGATGCTGGAAGCCATTGCTGCCCTGCCTTTCAAGAGACAAAATCATTGATCGGAGATTGTCTTCCCATATTAGTGCGTTATTGCAATTCAACAATACCTCAGATGTCTAGGGAGAGAGGCCGAGCACATCACTGATAACATCTACATAGATTAAGCTTTTCCTTTTAAGTGGAATACATCCACTTCTTTCACGGGGAGCTCTTGCTTCCAGATGTATTAATGTGGGTGAATAAAATATTTTAATTACTTAGCAGTTCATATATTTTACTAGATGTTGACTTTCCAGTGACTATTTATCAGGCCTTTCTTTAATTCCATTTGGGGGCTTGGACTAGTTTGTCTTCTCTCATTTATACGTATTGACAAAATTCACTCCTGCTGGAGGGAATCCATTCTTTAGGAAGGCTGTGATTCTCCTATGGTTTCAATTTTGATTTCTATTTATATACTTCTCTTACTTAACAGTATTCAGCTGCCCTGTTTGCTGTGTCATTTGTATGCAGACGATATTCGGATATCGTCTCAGTCCCTTCAGAGCCTACAAAGAGGTTTGATGTTTTGTGTAATTGCCTCTGTGATATTTAATCACGGGTAACTTCAAATTTTGTTAAACTTAACAAAGACAAAACTGAGTTGCTATTGATTAGTTCGCTGGAGCAGAGGTCTCAGGTGTCATCTGTGGTAGTTTCCATTTGTGGTATTTCTTTTATCCTTCAGATAATGCTTGTGACCTTGGGGTCATTGTGGATTTGGTACCTGCTTTTGAAGCCCACATCAATCATGTAATTAAAGTGTCTTACTACTGTCTTTGGAATCTAGCTGGGCTGAGACCTATGCTCTTTCTAGCCCACTTGCTAAAACTTTAATCCATTTTTTTTTTTTTTTTTGGTCTGACTTGACTACTGCAGCTTTTCCATGGGCCCTCCACTGTTTGCATTAGGGACACAGTCTAGCTATTTAGGAATGTACAGTGAATTAACCATGTTCATTGAATTCTATTCTAAGTAGAAGATGTATTTTTAAAATGTGGCTAGACCCTGCATATCACTTGGCTGCTTCTTAGCAGGGGGATTTTAATGATATTTCATTTAACAGGATACTCTTTCTGGACAGACCAGGAGAATTTTACATGAATCATATCAATTTGTGCTGTTATTTTTCAACCTGTTTCTGAATGTGGATGGCTTTAAATGATTAGAGTTTCAAGATTGCTGTCACTTCATGTTATTAAGTGTTATCAATTTGGCAAATTGCAGAAGCTTTGGTTATGATTCCATTACAATCCTGTCTACTTGCTTGTCACTTTGGGGGTTAAGGATTTCCACACCAGTGTCTACTAAAAGATGACTGGTTTCAGTTTTTATTTGCATTTTTATTCAGAATTTATTTCCAACAATCCTTTTCTTTTTGCCAGTACAATGTCACAGGCCACATTCTTCTCTCGCTTGTGTCTACAGAGCTCATTGGGATTGTACAGGATTAAGAGAAGCCTTGACCGTGATGCAGAGTTTTAAACAATCCAGATAAACCTATACAAGTATGTATGTAAACACTTACCTAAGTTTAAAATTTGTTCAGCTTTATTTAATTCAGGCTGATTGCAGGTAGTGTTAAGTCACACTGAAACAAATGAAAATAAAAAGTGATGCAGCCTATTTTCCTGGTATAAAATCATGCTCTGTGTTTGTATTTTTGAAAAGTTAATGTGTAAACATGTCTTAACAGCAGGCTGTTGCCACATACACCTAATTACGGTTCATACCTCTCCTAGAAGGAGAAGCATGTGAGGTGAAGTATGCTCTGACACACAGTAAGCAAAGACAAAAGCTAGGAAAGGTAATCCATGAAGCAGCAGGACAACAGTTGCATGTATCTGAAATTATTCCCCTTAAAATCTCTTGAAAAGAAGAGTAACGTGGAACACAAGTGGATTATCAAACATGCATGCCACAGTGATGAAGCAATGCACCTCTGCTTCTATTGCTTGACACGCAGAATCACTGCTGAGGCTACAGGAGACAGGAAGCTGCCTAGCATTCAAATACAACAAAAAATGGCAAATTTACAGACATTTTATTTGGTTTTTCTTTCAGTTAGGTTCTGTAAATAAGTGCCTGAAACTATTCATTAGCATTGCTACACGCAGTCTTAGTGTTTATAGGGCAGCCAAATGGGTGAATTTCACTGCAGCAAACTGCTACAGGAAAGATTATTTTGCACGGAATTAAGTGGAGTAGTCTATTGTCTACCTTTGCTGTGATGCTTTTTGTCTACATGCCCAACTCTAACCCAAGGCTGTTCACTTAGATGTGAAAATCAGATGTATGGGATAAACTGAATGTTTTATTTATAGTGAGAACATTTAATATACAGCATGCTGTGCAGTATGAGCAAGGATGGTCTAATGGCACTCTGGAGCGGCTTGTTCCTCACTTAAATGTGAACTTTCATCTCTGACAAAGAAGTACAGGAGCACTCTCTGAAGTTGGATGCTCTTCCTGAATCATTACAAAATTGTCTGGCAGTCACTGCAAGTGTTAATTGCTGCAATGAGAAGATAACTTAACCTACCTCTCTAATTAGAGAAAGCACACTGGCCCAAGCAAGGGAAATGGCTGAAGCTTTGCCTAGTCGTCTAAAATGGATCCCAAAATTGATTAGATTAATTTTTCAGTACCTGAACAGCACTGCCTGCTTTCCTGATGTCCATCTGCAGCCTCTGTCTGCAGCTACCAGACTCAGAGAAAAGGTGAGGTGTCCTCAAACTGCAAGGAATGAAAGAAATCTGAAATAAAGTAAGAAATTTTTCAGATGAGAACTTTCGTGCAAAGGTTATCCCAAAGTCTCTAGAGAAGTGCAGTTTTTGTATCAAAGATGCAAAGCCTTATTTAAAGCTTGTGTAAGCAACTGATTTTTTTATAATTCACCCACAAATGCCACTAATTGATTTTAATCTGGCACGTGTTTGCTCCAGGGTATAATACAAAGGAGTAAGAATTATTCCAAAATATTGTGCTAAAGATACTACTCACTTCACAAGGTGTTGCAAAACACTTTCTTCCCTTTCCACCTGGGCTCACAAAGTTTGCAGGAGCCATCCCAAAAAACAAGAGAAGTTGTCAACCTTTTCCTACGCAAGGGTCAAACACAAAAATAAAGGCGGTGTAACATGAAGAAGTATTTATTCTGCATTATGATGTACTGTTTTTTTGGCAGCAGTGGAATTTCAAAGAGAATTACTTTATCTCTAATATGGACATGAGTAATAGATGGCAGAATGTACTGAGACTTATATAGGCAGATTTATGAGGCGTGCCAGAAAACAGTGGCCTGCTGAGTTTATTTAAAGCCATACATTCTGAGCAAGTCTGCAGCAAGGACTGGAGCAGTCATTTTCCTTCTCGCAGTAAAGCTGTCTCAGACTAGCGAAGGTGACTGTGGCACCACTGACTCCTGCCCAGAGGAACAGCCTCGAAGACTCCAACTACTATATGGAAGTTCTTGAGTGAGTAGGCAGCCCTCGGTCTTCTGAAGCAAAATTCTCTCTGTGTAAGACTTGGCTGACTGTACAGTGAAACAAGAGCTCTACATAACTACAAACTTCATTGCAATGGATTCTGAAGATGGCTTGCTCACTTTGGTCAAATTTAGACACATGGCCTTGAAGTCTGTTGACACACTGATGTTTATAACCTCTAGTTAGTAAAAAAAATAACTTTGACTCCAGAAAAACATGCCCTAAGAAAGCATGAGAACACTTCAGCATCCCTGAGGAGGAATGTAATGTTCAGCTGCTGTATAATGAAGAAAGCTGGAACTTGAAGTGGAGTAACTGTGCAGTAAAATATTCAGAACTCATAATGTTTCATGGGGCCAATGCCCCTGGGAAGCAAAATAAACTCTTTTCTATGGCAAAGCAATAAATATTTATATATTGCATTGCCCAAAGACCTCCATCAGAAGAGACTGAGAGGGAGCTGAATTTGCAGAAAAGAAAGAGGTGCAAACCTTCTTTTGCCTTTACAACCTGAAGATGCAGACAAGCAGAGAGGAAGAGCTTGTTCCTAACACATTTAAAGAAATTAGAGTGTTGGAGAATTTGCAGGGAATTTGGTAACTGTAATTACTACAGGAATGCTGTTTTTCCCCTTTGTCTCCTGTTCAGGGTTAAGTCACATATGATCTTTGACTCAACCCAGATGACAGATTCACAAATTTTACTTTTAGATGGAGAGAAAATTGATTATAATCGAGGACTTTTCCTGTGTTATCAGAGTAACTGCTTAGCCCGTAAAGACAGAAAGGAAGGAATCACACCTCTCTTGAGCGCAGAACAGGAGCTTTCCCAACTTTCAAGAACACCCATTGACACAGTCTCATCTTAGAAGACCATAATTGGTTGAGAAAAATAAGAGAATCAAAGATTGCAGGGAAATCATTCTCACCCACACAGACTGTACTAAAGGTATTTTCCAAAAGTACCAGTCTCCTGTACTTAAATGTAACACCCACAGCATCTATTCATAAGACACCACATGAAAGAAATAAGTTTCAACTTGATTTTCTACTTTGGGGAGTTTGAGTTATCTCCCTAAGACATCAAAACCGCCCAACTACAGTCTTAAGTCAGACGAGTGAGGTCTGGAGGTTCACAGAACATCACAAACAAGGCATCTCCCATTGCAGGCATGAGAAGAGACATTCTTTGCACATCCAGGGACTCTCAACTGCTCTTCAGATGTTAATGAGGTTGAGAGGTGCAATGTTCATCTAAATTGTTTACAATTTATAGGTAGGCGAACTGAAGCATTATTATCATGAAGAAGATTTCAAAAGCTGGTCTCTGATTTTGCAGGCACTCAAAGTTCTTTTCCATCCTGAGTCAGGCAATGCATAGAGATGTCTGGGAATTTCCATAAAATCAGGTCTGGTTTCCTTCTATTAAATATGTGAAATTGCTAATAGCAGGGTGTTTTTCAGAAATATATAAATTTAGCTGAAGCTCTGCTGGAAGAGGTGGCTGCTGGAAAGTGCTTTGCTTGCTGCCTATGGGCTGCTAAGGAATCCAGATTTCTACGGTCAAGATTTCCAGGATGGTCCTTCCATATGGACTACCAGAGACTAAGGAGACCATGAAGTTTAAGGGTTTTGCAGCATGATTGAGAGCCCAGAAACCCAGGCTGTAGCAGAAGTTTTTCAATATCTCTATTCACTATTTTTCCAGGACCTGAGAGAAGTCTCATTAAAATCAAGAAGAAGGAAAGGGCTCAGCTTAAACTTGAAAGGCTTTTGGTCTTGTAGGAGCAGCTCGGTAAGATGCAATAAAAAGTGTTAGGAAATATTTAGGTAATCAGGAAATACATATTTTAGTTTTTCTCAATTGTTTGTAGGGGTTGGAAATACATATTCTGCAGGGAACTTCAGTTTGTGTAGTTTTTTTATCAGGGATGGACAAAAAATCTGAAATACTGGAATTGCTCTGCAGAACAGAAATATTTCATTTCAGTCTTCTCTTCCCTGTTCCTGCTCAGCCTTTAGGGAGGCTTTGGTTCTCTTTTTTCTTTATGAAATAACAAACTTTGGAAAATACAGGACACTGCAAATGCTGGATTAAAAAAAACACCAACCTAAATCATTAGGAGTGCCTATTTCACCTCTCAGAGATGTGCATGACTGGTGTGAGAGGCAAGCCTGAGAGGCCAAAGAGGACCCAGGGCTGCACTGGAAATACAAGTGCTGAGACTGGGAGAACTGAAGGGAAAAATTGGAAAGCCCCATTAGCCTCCCTCGCAGCTAGCAGCCTTCCCAGTTTCTAGGAGAGAGACTCAAGATGGAGAAATAATCCTCAGATTTGGGCAGGAAAAAATGGGCACACACCAGGAACCGTTTCTGAAGATGCCCAAAGTTTAGAAATGCCAAGAGGAACAGCCAGATGTACCTCGGTTCCAGGGACACAGTGCCTCGCAGGACTGTTGGAGGAGGGGCTGGCCATCACCTTGGGTGGCCCGGGGGAGAGTCCATCCGTGGCAACTGGGGCTTTATTATACGTGTGGGAATATTTATCACTCTGGTGAAACAGTATCCACATCTCTTCCTGGCAAGATGCTATCCTGTCCTGAGGTGTACGAGAGAGGCTTTCAGCTGGGAGGCTTTAATGACAAGCAAGTGCAATTCAAAGGAGAATTGTAAATTGAAGTCGACTCCAAAACACTTCTTAAAACCCTGTGTCATTAGCAGCTGAATCACATTATTCCTGTCAGCAAAATCTCTTCTCTAACATCATCCTCTATTTACTGTACATTACCTCATGGTCCTGGTCAAACTGTGTGGCTTTTACACGAACACGGGGAGCCCTAGTCATTAGGATGATTTTGACATAATGCAAGCTTTATTTTCTGATGCTAGTTAGAAAGCAACAACCCCAATCCAAGGATTTTCTTAGTCCGCACACAAAAAGCTTTTCCTAACAAGCAGGTCAAATAATAAGCCTTGTTTTCTGTTTTTCACATTTCACTTATTTGCTGAAGCTCGTGGCTCTCTGCTACAAGGGCAGTTCTGAAAGTCAAAAGGTTGCAGAATAAAGAATCACCCTTAAAAATTCATCATTTATCTGTTGAAGAGTGACCTCGTGGTGACTCTTTCTCAGCTTCAAAGCCATTGATTGCATGGCCCTTCATTCTCCTTCTGTAAATTCTATAAACAAGCCCCTCTAAGATGATGGAAAAAACTTTAATGTGCAACCCTTTTCACACATTAAAATAATGATGCAATATTAGATTAGATATTAGACTAATTACTACAGATTTAGCTCTTTCCAACAGTTCATCATATAAGATTAGATGATAAATTATCATAAAAATTTTCAAATGTTTAAAATGGTTAATTTTCAAATGTTTTAAAATTTGTTTATAGAATGTATACTTATCTAAGTATATGTAACTTTAGGCTTACCAATATGGCAGGTATTGTGTTAAGGAGATAAGCTTCTCTGATCCAGATATGTCTATGAATTGTAGCTCCTTTAGGCATAGAGCTCTTGATGTTGGAAAGGCTCAGGATTAGGAAGTTTAAGCAAGCTGAAAGATAAGGATCAAAGTTAAATTGAAAGTTACTTCGGTTCATTTGTTTCAGTGATTAGAGAAACCATATTATTAAAGTAGCTAGTGAATTGTTTAGTGCTGTGCTTGACACAACTACTCAAAGGGCAGAATTAAGGATAAAAAGTCTAAGAATTAGAACTGAAATCTGAAAAGAAAATGCTTAAACCTGCAATCAAACATCTATATTTACAGTCTGGAAGATGCCAAACTTCACTGACAAGATATATCTCTTCAGCAGTGCTCCTGAGGGACCTGAAAGCCAGGCTAGGCACTTTGCTCTCAGACACCACATTCTGCAGAGGAAGTTCTTTAAGCAAAACAGATCTCTGCATGACAGAGGTGCAGCTTTGTCATCATTACTGCATCCCCTCTTTTTCCCATACCACCTGTTATTTCTGGTGAATGAGGGGAAGGGCTTGGGACTGAATTCCAAACCCTGATACAAGTTCACAGGTATTTGCTAACAATAGCACAGAGTTCATAGTGAGACAAAGCCTACACCCCCAGCCAGTTTGCAGTCACATTGAAGACAGACCCTTACTCTGGCCCATCTCTAAACCAAAAAAGTTATTACTGGAACTGAACATTTCCTTGATAGCCGTTAAAGCATTCCTGGGGTGCCTGGGAGAAAAAACCGCGGAGAGGAAGGAGTCTTGCCGGATCTACAGTTTGCAAATTACAGTGCTGGAGCTACTCTATCAATTCAGACAGCAGCTGGCCTCTGGCAGTATTTTTTTCCTTCAGATTAATTAACATTTTCCCCTCATCCCCCTGGTTATAGGCATGATCATAAAATCTGTGCATGTTGGCAGAAGTTGCATAGGATACTGTTCACCTAGCCAGCCGTGAAGCAGTGATTTTCTACCTCTGCAAAATCTCTCCTGATGTTTCTGAGGGGTGTAAGACTTCAATGCTGAAAATGACAATGGTCAAATTTCAAGTGACTGGCCTGAAAGACTGTCAAATCTTTCAATTCCCCCCCAAAATTTGTCCCTCTGGGCTAATTATACTTTCATAGCAAGCAAAGCTGTTGTCCTGTACAGAGTCAGGTTTTTGTTGTCAAAAGTCAGGAGCAATTCTATCGACAACACCAGGTGAGTATTTCACAGCTTGTTTCAGGGAAAGCTCACTTTCTATTTCTCCACCTCATGTACAATATACACCTCAGCTCCTCAGGCTGACAGCAGATTTCCTTTAGGAAATCTCCTTGCTTCAGTGAGGCCTTGTTGGACAATGGTCTCACTATTCTTCAAGATTAATTATTCTTATTAAAATACCCTTATTCCTGTATTACTGAGAAATATTCTGCTTTCAACAGAGTTTGAAATCATGGTGCAAATATATAAACTATGGTGTAGTTTTCAGCATATCTTTTAACTGCCAGCTTGATAATATTAAGTAGTTCCAGTAGGAATCCTCATGGACAAAGTTTGCTGTGACTGAGGTTTGCAACTAACAAAACTGCTGCAAAAGCAGGCTTACTAGTCAAACTTCTACAGAATTGCTTCCCTTGACACAGCTTTAACTCACTCTCATCCAATAATGAATACTAAAAAATTGTAATTAAACAACAGAGATTGTTCACTATTTGAATTTTAAGCCATTGTATTGATTGAAGCTGCTGAGAATCTTGAAAACATAAACCATTTCTAGCACAGGAGGGACCAGATATTGGACATAATGACTACACACATTGCCTCAATTGAATGATGATGTTCAGTCTGCCCCTAGCTTTATACAACTGCCAGTGCCTTGTTCTCTAGATCAAGGTAGCATCCTTCCCTTTCTATTACTTTCCTGGGGTTTCTGAATGCATTAAAATTAGTAGAAAAAACTGCAGACTAAAAGTAAGGGTGTGAAATCTGGTACACAGGTATTGTGTGTCACCTGCAGGAATATCTACACCAGTCCTTAGCAAATCTCTTGAGGGTCCTTGGTAAGTGACAACCAGAGAGTTTGTTGGACAAGAAGTCCTGAGACAAAGCCTGTCTCATATATTAATGAAATGTATTCACTATTTGGCTGCATTAAAAAAACAGAACACTAAGGGCAACTAAACCCCTATATTCGTGAATAGGTCAATATGAAAGATCATCTGTAGATCAAAACCTGGAAAATGCAAAATGTTCAGATTAGTATGCAAAATAAAACATCAATGTGGAGAGTGGATTTGTATGATTATCTATGAATAATTCATTAGCACAAGAAACACAATTAGCTTTTAAAAATGATCTAACTACTACACTCATGTTTAGAAAACCTAACATATAGTAGCATCAGGAGGTAAATGTCCATGATGTAAAAGAAATTAAAACAAATTCCTTTAGGAGTCCAGCTGCCTTATTACTAAGGGGGAAAAGGGCAGTGGATTAGACTGGTTAGATCATGCCCAGAGAGGTTAACTTGCCTGTAGTCAATACCCTTGCATTTGCAGGTGTGCCCTCAATTGACCCTATTAATATGTGCAGCCCTTGCTGGAAGCCTTACTTGAGAAACATGAAGCTCTGGTCATTTGAAGTGACTCTGACTATAGTGAAGCATTCCATAAATTTGGAGGGGGCTTATTTGGTGGGAGGATGCAGAAATAATTTTCACAAGAGAGAGTTTTCTGTTCTTCCAGTAGACAGAAATCTGAGGGCTGAATCAGGCAGAAGATAATCGACGCTATAGCTGGCATACTAAATCAATACATTACTGGCAACTGGAGTTAGTTTTAGCCGAACCTCTGCTTTCCAGAGCAATCACTCCAAGTCCTGACTTAGTCATTTTCAAGATAAAATTGCATCAGGCTCTTAATCTGTGGGGTACCTGTTTGACGTTAGCCAGCCTGATAGTGGCACTGATTTCCTTGGAGCTGATTTCTGTTGACTGCTCCTGCTCAAGGAGTGAGCACAGCAAGTGCAAATGGGCAGGAGCTTGCCCTGGAGAAGCCTTCTAGCTGGTGTTTTTGTTTTTCCCTGTGTCCTGTTTCTGCAGATGGTTTATGCAAGGGAAGACAGACAGTGCTCACCTACCCTTTGGTGTTTTAAAAGTATTGTGTATTTGTAATAGTTGTTCTTTCAAGAACGAAGAGTGCCACCGCTAAGTGACATTATGAGCGAGAAGCCAAAAGCTGATACAACAATTCAAAAGCGTACAAATTAAAGTCGATTGTCAAATGGATTTTCCATTCCATTTAAAATGTCAGGATTGAAAAATTTTGACATATAAAAGATCATATTAAGTATCCACATTAAATTAAGTGGGGACAAACCCAAAATATAACTCAAACATTGGGAAAAATTAAGTACTGAAGATAATTACTTTGCCCAAAATGTTTAAATCCAAATATGTTGACATTTGGTCTTTCTTGGATCCTTTTATTTTCTATTTCTAATATCGGCTTTTTTTTAAATAAAGCAAAATATTTTGTGCATAATATATCAAAAGCAAGGCACTGTTTTGCTATGGTGTTCTTTTGCTTTTCCATTGCAATTGTTACAATTACATTATTGTTATTTATTCAAATAACATAATTTATTTCTCATTATCTATTCAAATAATTCGTCATACTTAGATGTGCCAGGGATGAATGGCTTTAATGAAAACTTTCAGCCTGCATCACTGTAAATTAACCATTACGATTCTCCTGGCTGGGCTGGGAATAGGCATAGCTATCATAACGTAATGATTAAGTTCTCTTTGAGAACGTTCTTGCTATCAGGTGAATGCCAGATATACTCATTGAACACAGACCTTGTTGCTGGATAGCCGTGGACTTTTGAGCTTGGCCTTCAGACAGTTTGGATGATTCTGCACACCCAAGCCAAGGAGAGCCAGGGGACAGCACCCGGCAGAAAAGGTTGAGTGGCACTGACTGGCTCGCACCTAAACTCATTAGGGCTATTGGCTCACCACAGCAGGCTGGCTGTTCCATCACTACATGGTGCTTGGTGCTCTGTCCCCAGCACTGTGGGGTACCTCTTGTGCTGTTTGGGACAGGGACACTGGTTCAAAGCATGTGCAGGAGTTCCACAGACCACCCAAGGGCTGATTTCGCGTTTTGCCACAGGGATGCCGTACTGGAGTGTGCAAAGGTACAGCAGAGGACTGTGTAGGCTGGGGGAAGTCAGACTCGGTGCAGTGAGGTCATTGTTAGCCGAGATCACTGGGGTGAGCAACCTCCCAAACAGAATCCACACTGTCCCTGGGCAGAGCTTTTTGGAGAGGTCCCAGACAGAGACAGATGTGAATGAACAGTTCAGCAGCATCCCCAGTCTGGAGCCTGTACTTATCTGCTCCATGATCCCCTTTTACTCAGCAATATAAATCTTGCACTCTGGGCAAGGCCCAGGTCTTAGGAAGTGCGACAGCTTAACTAGCGGGAAGAAGTGTCTAAATTTCTTCCTTTTAAAGAACAGAGGTGAGAGCAGCGGTGTCATTACATGCACATCACACTGTGCCTTTTTTTGCTCAAATTTTCTCCCTCCTGTATTAGAAAGCTCTGTCAACAGAAGTGCAGCCAGCACAGTGTTAGTGGCAATATTTGGATGGTGCACAATATTCACCATTGCCTATTTGTGTTGATGTTTTTGTTGTCACTCAGCCGTGAGAAGGTGTCTTGATATTTGCTGCAGTTCTGTCCCATACTGAGATTCAGAGCTGTAAACAGCTCTCTCTGAATCCTTTTCCCAAAGAACGGTGGCAAATGGCATTTCTGAGCCACTTTTGCAATAGCTCTGTCTTTTTCATCCCATTTGCAGAACATTTCCCATGTTCACACCATTTTTGGACTCTGTTGCAAGCATAGATATGGAGCTATTCCGCAATTGTCCATCTGTCCAATCGAAGGAAACCAAGGTACATGATTAAAAAATCAAGTTAAACTCCAAGAGCAGGAAGCCTTTTCTACTTCTGCATCCACTTCAGTATGTGTGACCCATAACTGCACTCAACAGCTGTGAGTTCCATGGGCACATCCCAGCAACCCATTTGTGGAAGGAGCTGTAGGTGCCTGTGAGCTCACCTTTTGTGAGCTTTTGTTTCAAGATTAATAAGGGGTTATTCATGACAAGTTTTTACCTGACCTGCTGATGTAGCAGTTTTGGAGGAGGAGCTGAAGACACAGGATGGAGTTATCCTTAAACACTGCAAAGTAACTTCAAGATTGGAAGACACAGAGTGCTGTGACCCAGATTTTGCATCTGAAGACATAAAGACAGCTGGGTAACATAGATGGAATAAAGAGAAAGCACAGCAAGGGGAATTTAGGCAACTTGATAATTCACAATCACCCACACAAGCAAGAGATTTCTGATGGCAGAACCTTTTATCTAGTAGGAAAAAAATCAACAAGACATGCAGCCACTGGAATCTGAAGCTCAGTAAACGTGGGCTGTAAGTAAGAGGCATTTTTAAATTTTCTTTTTTTTTTTGTATTGTAGCAGATAATTAATCACTAGCAGGGTTTGCATAGGGACATTGTGGATTGTTTGGTGAGTCTGTCCTGGCAGTGACTGATACCATGGTCCTTTCCTCCTGACACAGTTTTCCACATCCAGGCTCCTGCCTTCACTACACTCTGATATGTAAACAATAACTCAACATTTATCCAGTAACTCTGCTGCACATTTATGAATTTTAATCAACCATTGACACACTTATATGAAGTGAAAAAAATGAGCAGAGTTGACAAATGAGGTCTTTGCTTAGAAAGGATTTCAGATTCATATTAATATTCAGTTCCTTTCTAGGATTCTTGACATTAACTGTGTTTCAGCAATGTATGGCTGTCTCGAGCCTAGAGGATTGTTTTCTACAGCCCAAACAGGGAGCCCACTGTGCTAAGAATATAAGAAAAAGACAGCCGGTGCTTCTGAAAGCTCATGGTCTGAGGCAGAGGGAACAAATGGGTGGTAGATGAGGACAAAGTAAGTTTGGACTGCATTCGGTAAGGTAAGAGGCACTGTTGATATACCAGTTAACTAGCTGTTGTAGCCACATAATTGGATCTGTTCTAAAGATGTGGAAGATTTCTGTACATAATGCAATCCTCACAATTTGGATCAGATTTTTTAAAACCTGTGCCTGATTTGTCAGCTAATGCAATTTTCCCTCTTTTCCCTCTGCTGTCCTGAATCACTCCCTGACTGAGCCCCCCTCAGGTAAAGGGCTCTGTGCCTTTGATTATTTTATGGCATTTGCTGCAGCCCAGTTTTCATCAGAGGTCCTTCCCAGCAGACTAACAGCCCCACGAATGAAATCAGCAGGGAGGCTCTTCATTATCACAATTCTGGCAGCGAAGTCTCTGTACTTTTATCACNTTTGGGATTTGGAGAGTATTTTTCTACAATATTTCTAACCAAAATTAACTTATTTTGGTCTTAAGTAACAAAAAGAAAAGTAAATCCCTGATGCATGGGCTATTAACTTCAGACACCCTAAAGCCAGTTCATTTTGCTTGTAATTTAACTGATCTGTTTAAACAGAGTAGGAAAAACACAGAACTGTGATAGGANTCAGTAACATGAATATGTCATGCCCAATTCATACAGAGGCTCCTGAACTCTCTTTAAAAAAAACCCTCTCTTTTTTGCCTGCTGCTTCCCTTATGAATTTTTTTGTAAGCTCTGACCTTAGACATTTCTCAATCATTGGAAGCATGCTTAGTTCAAGATTGAATACACATCCATTTTATATGGGTTGAGGGGGGAAAAATCATGAGAAAAGCAGATGACATTAGGAAAAAATGACTTTTCAAAGAAGGTTCAATGACCTCCA
>VYZQ01017824.1:23472-43580 GCA_013400655.1 Mystacornis crossleyi
TAAAAAAAATGCAGCTTGTAAATAAGCCCAGTCAGAATATAGTCTGATGAAATGATTATTCAGCCTGTTACAATTTGCATAGATGCCTCATTCTTATGCTGAAATTTCCCAGGAAAAATCCCTTAAATTTCCTGTTACAGAGACCAAAGCACTGACATCCAGATTTTGGCGGGCTTGAATGGAGTTATATCTGTGGCTTCCCTAGGACTGTTAGTGGTGTGCAAATCTGAGCAGGTGTTTGCATCTTTGCCAAACTAAGTCCGACCTCATTAAAAAACCCTACAAACAAACAAACAAACAATCAAACAAACAAACAAATAAACAATCAGGGTTTGGACATTTATCAAAAAAGAAGGGGTGCGAGTGGTGTGATTCAGATTAGAAATGGCAGCCAGTGATGAGTGTAAAGAACAAAATTGGAACCCTGGAGTTGGGATGCCGTCTTGTTTTATTTTTAAACAGTTTCATAAATATAAAGTGAACCGAGAAGCCAACTATTCACCTCAGCTACTGAATCTCTGAAGAAAAACCTGACTGCCAAGTCAGCAACAGGAATAATTTGAAAGTAAGTATCACCTGAGAATTTCCAAACAGACTATACCAGATGTCAGTGTTCTTTGATCAGGAAGCAGTACTGAAGCAGAGAGAGGGTCTTTATCTCAGTCTTGTGTCATAAAATAACCAACTGGTGGAATTTAAAATAAAAGATAGCAATTCCAGTTTACCATTCTCCTCTCTCTGAGTCACACTCTCTTACTTTTCTGTAATTTAATGCAAATATACAGTATTTCACAACAGGTATCTCATCATGAGTTAAGCCATTTCTGAAGGCTTTCACCCTGCAAAGTTGCCCAGCCGCAGTGAAGATATCAATGCAAAGTGTTCCTGATTTGGTGGGGGTTTTTTGACAATCTCTTTGCATGTGTTATCCAGAAAGATAGGCATGGGAGATGCAGAAGTCCTTCACCTGACATGCATTCCTGGCATCATCATGTTATTTCATGAAGGCTGTCAGGTTTATGCCCACAATGACAAGAGAAAATGGTATTGTGCTGCTGTTCAGCAAAAGACGAAGCAAAAGACAGATGAGTCAAGTGTGCAGCTCACTCATCAGAAATTTTCTCTCAGTTTGGACGTATTTTCACACATTCCTGAACTGTTCATTATTATTTTCCTGTATGATTGCCCTGCAAGTGCTTGTCATCAGTGCAGGGGCAAACCTGAAATCAACCTTTTTTAAAATCCATGAATTAAAACAATCAGATAAAAGCAATGCAATGTATTAAACATGAAATGACACATCTGACTGTCGGTAAAGGCAGAAAGAATTTCCAGAAGACCTTTCTGCAATGCAGACTGCCACCTCCATTTGTTTCTGATTGCTATCACACTGCACAGATGCAATGATTGAGAATCAAACTAGAATTTGGTGCTAGAAGTCCACTGTAACATCAATCACTTGAAATAAAAATGTCATGCTTATGATTCTTTGGAAAATGCTGCACTTAACTTCCAAACTGTTGCTTTCAGAAAAGGCTAATTCAGGGCTGGGTACATTAATGTCAATGTCCTATAAAAGTGCCAGCTAAAAAAAAAAAATGTCAGCAAAGACATTTTTAAGCCTGTGTCAGCACAAAAGGGTGCCTCAGTTGTTTCATCTCACAACAGCTGCATGCTTTCATTGACATTTGTTGCCCTTTCTTTGTGCACTCATCCTAACCTCATAGGTTATTTCCTGGCCTCCCTTCCATGACCTATGACCGATGATGACCTTTAGCTAGAGAATGTGACATTTTGTTCTCCTCTGGCTGACATGTGATGCCCTCATTATTCAAAGGTATGTGAAAATAATGACCTGTACTGACCCCTGAGTTTCCTTTCGTTTATTGGTCTACACTAGGTGCTTGTTCAGCAGATTGCTATGACTAGATGGTGGGGTGTACAATTTCTTTTGAAGAAGGAAGCTCATGAATTGCACCAACATTTTAGCTCTTTGTGTTTGTTGTTCCACTTGAAGAGCAGGAGATGAGGTGGTGCAGCTGGGGGAAGAGGGTTCAGGGTTCACAGTTCAGTTCAGTGAGGGTTGTTGGGAACATCCTGCAAAGCTGGCAGATCTGGCTGAGGACTGGGGGTCTTACAGAGGAGCTTGAATCCCAGGTTGGATACCCACCTTAGGGCATCTCAAATAGTGCAGGATGCCAGTGCACAAGGTCCTGGTTCAAGTCCTCAGTTCTCAGCCAACAGAAAGAATGGATGAGTAATCTCAGGAATTCAAAACAGGAGTGAATGTAGCTTTCCCATCACCCCAGGATTTCTACACCTTCCCGTTGTGACCCCAGTGACAATACGGTCACATTTACAAGAAATACAAAATTAGCCTAACATGCCAACAGTGCCGTCTTGGGTATGTGTCATTTTGCATTTCAAGTAGTGGAAGTTTCAGTGCTCTTCAGAAATGCAAGCCTGAACACATGAAATTTTTTCAAGAAGTAGATTTTATCTCCTGTGAGGAGAGATGTGTCCTTCTTGACTATAGTAAATATTTCAAATGCCGAGAGTCTAAAGGAGGAATAAACCACTTCTGTGTGGGAGATTGTGATACCAATTAAGAGTTTCTTCAAGACCTAGCCAGCATGAATATTTAAACCCCCTTTGCTTGAAGAAAGGATGGTTACTTCAGGTCAGGGATGAGGGCATGTATGGAGCAGCATAAGGAACAGATGGCTGCTAAAGACAATTTCAGACTATAAATAGACCCTATTAAGAATATAGAAATAATCAGTTAGGGACTAAGCTCTGCTTCCTCTTGCACAGGAGCAGAGCAGCAGCAGAAAAATGTTAATATACATGTCAGTGTTTGTTGCTGGCTGGGAAAGAGATATCAGTCCTTTCCCACTGAAAGGTGGGAAGCTGCGCTGGGTTTGTAGGTTAAGATAGAAGATTATCAGCAGCTCTTTGGAAAAGGTTTATGTATTTGGTATGCAGACCAGGAAGTGAAAACCAGGATCCAGATTTTGACCTTGTCTCAGCACTCTGTGCAAACTAACACAGAAACCAGGGGAAAGGTCCTTTATTGGTAAACAGAGAGCATTTCCCACCACCTGGAGGCTGTAAAGAACTACATGTTGGAGCATGTCCACTAAAGGCATAAAAGGTACTAATAACTGATGGCCAGATGTCAGCTTGCAAACTTTGAGGTTCTACCTGGGTGTCTGGGCCAGACATTCATCCTGCACTATAACCCAGCCTGAGAGTTCAGGCTGACACTTGGAGGACTGCAGTGCAGTGCAGTGGAAAGGCGACTCTAGATTAGAGATAGGATTTGGGTTGAACTGGAAGCAGTAGTACAGGCTGATGAAGACAGGTATTTTATCTGTCTTGGTGGAAAATGCTACACAAGTGGCCTAACCATGGATGTGATTTTCCGGTCATAGGTATGTCTTCATCTGAAGGAAAAAAAGCTGAAAAGTTTTGTGAGTACTGTCCTCTGTTTACCATTACTGTGTTTATCCTGCTTGGGCTGAGCTTTGCAGCATCAGTCCCAGCAGCAGGCCTGGGCAGAAGCCCGAAACTCAAGCATGGCAGAAAGAAATGACATCTGTGATACATCATCACATCTCTTCTGTCGCTCCTTTCACAAATGGCCTGGTATTATATTTCTGAGGGCCAGTTACTGATGGATTAATTGAAGGAAAAACAAGAGCATATAAGTGGATACTAGGTGGTGGCAGGCAGTCCTCCTGTCACTGACCTGATAGTGCTCCAAACCCTGCCACCGAGCAGGGCTGTTCCCTGCGGTTCCCCTTTGGCTGGCAGTAATTTTCACACAACTCACACATGGAATGCTTTTAAAGGATTCAGCTAAGGAATGGACACACTTTTACATGTGACACAAGCTCAGATCAGATGTCAGATCGCTTATGACCAATCATATAAATGAACTAATCCACCACAGCAACATAACTCTGGAAGGTCTTGCAGGAACCTTGTAGAAATATATTTGTCATGTGCCCAAAAGATTGTGACATGTGAAAGCATGAGGTGTGTTTGACTACTTTGCTCAAAAAGGCAGTGTTTTTGTATAGCATGAACATGAGTGTTAGAGGATAGTGCTAAGGTAAATTTGTAAACCAAGAGCATGTTTAGACTTCCTTGTCTTTGTTTTTGCCCAGAAGCACAGTCTCAGAGATATTCCATTTTTCTTCCCCTCCATCTCATTTGCCTCTCATTGTTCAGGAGTTCGCAGGGTTTCACTCCTCCCAAAATCCATAAATCAGATGATTAACTTTCAGTCCAAGCCTGTTTTATACGAGCAGAAGAAATCTAATTGGAATACAATCACCCTCCTACTGCTTTTCACAGCTTTCTTTGCATCTCAGTGTGATCTGAATTTCAGATATCTCTTTCTGTGAGATATTTATTTTTCCCCATCATGCACTGAACCCAATTGTGCTGCTATCTTTTTCTGCCCTTTTAAGCTCTGGCTGTAAATTAACCATTATCCAACTGAAATAAGTTCCTTTAGAGTTCATAAACAGTAGTTTCAGCATGAAAGCTTTCAGGCTAGCTGCACAGGAATGAACTGCCCAATCCCCTGAATATGAGGGTTTAATATCAGTTTCATTGTCCTCTGCCTCAACATGGGTGCTTAGAGAAGAAGCTCTTTTATAAGATGGGATACTGGATGGACACTAAAGGAAGAGGGAATCTGGAAATGCAGAACTCCATTTGCAGGTGCTGGATGTACTCCAGATTGAGGAATCTTCACATTACAGCTATGATTACTTGTTTTGACTTATGCTCATTGAGATTTAGTACAATTGAAAAATCCTGCTGATTATCAGTTCTTGCCCTGCAATTTACTGGCCTTTTTTTCTTTTTTTTTCCTTCAAAAAAGCCCCAAGTAAAAACCTTTTCTTTTTCACTTAGTGTTTAAGGAGCCTGGCAGCCCAAGAGTTCTGAATATTAAGATGTTTCCTTTAACCATAAAACCCAAACTTTTCTTTAGTTTCTCCCCAACTGCACTCCAAGCCTTCTCCAGACCAAACAGGGCATGTCTATGGGAAAAATTAATACTCATGATTCATTAAATGCTTCCTTGTCTTCTCAGTCACTGCTGCTGCAGTGATTTGTTTGTGTATGAATGTGCTACAGAACCCAGCCCATCTGAGAGAAAGTGAATTTTAAATCTAATCACTTTTACACATCCAGATTTCAAATGGAAGCTACCTAATTATTACCACATGATCATGAACGGAGACTGAACACAAACGTTCAGTCTACAACTCAACAAAACCTGCAAGATGACACATTTTTCTGCCTACATCCTGAGTGCTTTATGGCAGGGACCTGTCAGAAGGCACCCCAGTTTCCAACTTCCCCTCTTCCAACAGGCACCAGGGTGCTCTTCAGACTGAGGCAGAAAGTTGCTCACCTGGATTTCACCCTGGTGTGGAGTCCAGGCAGAGTTAGACAGCAGCTCCACATTCCACAGTTTAGACATAGCCTATCAATCCATTAAGCAACTGAATGTCATTTAAATAACTGTACAAAGCCCAGCTTTGCTTCTCCTATTTTCAGCAGCCCCACCTGCCTCAACAGAGCCACTTGTAGAAACATCTTGGGGCTCTGACCTGTCAAGTGTGAGAACAAAACTTTGCAAACAGTTACTTCTGAGTCTGAAGTGTGACACAGACATTGAATTGAATTTCTAATCTAAAGTAAAATGAATCATTAAAATGATTAAGCCATTAAATAAATACATCTCAATTCACAGTGGGATGTGAATCACTGACACACCAATTACTCAAAATGAAATGGACATTTCATTGTCTGGGTATTCATGTGCATTGTTTTACAGTGCAGGAACTTTTCTCTCTTAGGTTATCAGCAGTCTAAAGGAAAGGAGGATCTGATTTAGTGTAACAATCCCACTGGCATGATATGACTTTTTCTTTGTTCAAAACAGCTTTATTGTCTCTGAATTTTTGTGTAGCTATATTCCAGCATATCAGAGAATATACAGTGGGGAATAAGTATTTATGACACCTTACTTTAGGTATCTCCAGTTGAAATGTTTAAATATGAACCAATCTGTAAAGACTTCCCTTATAATTTTCTTCCATAGGAAATTCGTCTGGCAAAATGAATTCATGTATTGCCCACTCCTAAATGGAGCCAAAGTTGATTAACTCAGAGCTAGAAACCTACATTTAATAAGACTAATCCCATCCATGGGTCTTTCCTCAAATCATTCTTCCCAGAAGTGCTGTGTGACAATGTCCCCACTGGTGCTCCTCTAGCTGTACTGGAAGGGACATTTTGTTCAATATTCTCCTGGTTCTTAGTAATTCATTAAGTGGGGTTGTCATGGGGATACAGTCCCAGGGTAGCCTTGCCTCCCTTCTTTCATCCACTCATGCACAGTGTGCACTGTGCAATACTTCATGCAAATAAGTTCCAAGCAGAGTTGCTTGTCATTAGCACAGATAGCTCTAGAGGCAAAAACAAACAGAATTTGTCAGTGAGAACTCTGTCATTAAGGAATTTTGTTTGCACCCCTGCAGTGATTCATAGTGCACTTGACTGTTTTCTGCCTACCTCTTCACATCTCTTATTTGTTCACAAAGTGAAAAAATGTCCTTTTGGGTACCTTTTCTCCAATTACAGGTTTTATTGATATCATACCACAAAGCTGGTTTCAGCTTCTGGCAAACTAGTAGCAAAAAGAAGGTTTTCCTGGATGTCATCTTCATTGAAGCACTGATAAAGTGCTGCCAAAGCAGGGAAGACAAACAAAATATTTAATGAATTGCTGGGGAAGTAAAAAACTAGACAAGAAACCACAGCCTGGTTTTAAAGAAGCAATTAATCTGGAAAACTATCAGCACTTAAACCTTGTTTTTGAAGTGAAAATATATATACATACATGTAGCCTGACTTTGCTGAGCATGTCACGTTTGAACCTGAGGATAAGTTTATGCGACTATCAGGTCCCACTATCTTTGTTGCAATTGATGTCTGTTTAATAATTCACTGATTCAAGCACTGACCACCCAGCCACCAGTGAAGTGCCCATTAGGCCCAACCCCTGTCACATCTGCTTCCTGAAACGGCCAAATTTTAACTGTGAGCAGTACAAAATCTTTGGTTTACTTTCAACTGCTCAAGGAAAGAAAATAACCTACCATCCATGAAATATTCAAACACAGCTTTAAAAACATTAGCCACACAGCAATACTTGTGTTATATAAAGTGTTCCTCATGAAACAGTGGGAGATCTGTCTGAAATTAGCAAGAATTACAAAACCTCCCACTCTGAAGGTGAAAGGATGAAGCAAGGTTATAATTATATAAATGACTATGGGGGAAACAGTTGCTCTGTATAGAGTGTGGGATCCAAGCAGTGTCAAACACTACTTGGAGACAGCTTTCCTGAAGCCACAGATTTGTTCTTTTTTTTCCAACTCTTTTTGTCTCTTAAAGCTCCAGTCAGTTCCCCGAGGGGATTTCCACTGTGGGGCACGCCCTGCCGGTACTCAGAGGAAGGGATCTCAGATGCTGTCTAGTCGGAACCTGATTTGGTGGCATCACTCTCTTTCACCCCACTCTTTACATTCTCACTTCATTGGTGGCATTCTGAGTATGGATCTGTAACACCCGCAGAAGGACTGGACTACAGGGTTTAGATAGGTTTAGGCTCCACAACTGTGTTTACCCAGGATAAACCAGGATTAACAGTCCATTCTTTGGGGACATGTGGCAACAGAAACAAACAGAAATATGACCTTTGAAGGGTTCTAAACTCCAATTGTATCTTACATCAGCTTGCCTCAAGAAACATCCAAACACATAAAAATATGGCACTTGTGCACTTTATTGATTACATTTCCTAACCCCTCTGAAGTAATCCCCGAATTTGAAGCAACGACAAGTAAAGGTTTTTCTCTTACACACACCTTGTGCTACAGGTCAGACAGCATCTGTTCCCTTGGCTTTTTCTTCTACAGTCTGTGCATTTACAGCTTGCTTCCATTTTCTCAGCAGTCCCCAGAAAGGGCGTCTCAGTCACAGAACCATTTCCCAGTTTTACTTCTCTCCCCATTTACACGCATCCCTTTCCCTAACCAGTTTGCAGTCAGGTCAGCTGACCAAACCCATTTTGAGGCCAGAGCATTCCTAGAGCCACGTGAACTGTGGGGACATGGGGCCTGGGCTGAGACAAGCCAACGCTTCCTCTTTCTGCACGGCTCGCTTCAGCCTGCATTGAACAGAAAACCCAACCGAGGCTGTGTGAGGTTCTGCTTCCCTCTATGTGCCCGCACATCTTTGCTATAGACTCATCCACAGTGGCAATTACAGTTGCTACTGGGAAAAAAACCACAGTCAGACAGACAGACAGACAAACAAACAAACCAGAAAAAGCCCAACACCCCAAAACAAAGCTTTTTTTTTTTCCCCTGTCTTTTCCTCTTCATTTTTGTACATTCAAAATTTCAACAGCATGGTGTTAGCAAACATGACGGCTGCACATTTAAAGAAACACTCAGGTGCCTGTAGTCTCAGACCTTAATAAACATTTCAAAGGGTAGGATAGAGTAGAAGTATCCTTATTCTAAGGAAAAAGAAGTACAGGTCCCTAATACTGCTGCTGTAACTGTTGACAAAAGCTGACATTTAAACAGCAACCAAAACAAGACCTGACCCTGAAGCGTTCCCCCAAGTATCACTAGTCACCTACTCAAACCCACTAAAATCAAGTGAAATTGCTCTCTCATGACTGCAGATTTTAGTATCAAGTTCTTACTGTGAAAAAGATCTTTCTTGAAGTAACACACTGCTCCACTCATGCTAATGGGCATGTTCAATTGTAGCATGATAGAGCTTGTAGTATAAACATGAAGTCTGTAATTTTAAGGCACTAAACTGTTATTAAGCCAAATATCTAAGGTATTTTAATTTAAAACTTCAAAGAATACCTAGCTGGGCAGTAGGCATTCTTGCCATTAATTAAAATTCAGTTGATGAACAAAGCACAGTCCATGAAACCATACCACTGAAAACCCAGTAGTTGTGACCCAGCACTCCAGTACAGTGGAATCAGGGGAAAACAAAAAAGCTATAAAGCCACATCTTTCAGTCTGACAAATTCTTAGAGGTAAATCTGTATCTCACCCTGTCCCCCTCACTATTCAAGAACTTGTCAAAAGTGCTTATCATCAGAGATGGCTTGTCAGCAGCTCCTTGGAGTTTGGTGGCATGAATTTCTTTGAGTTTTAAATAAAGCAAAAGCCTTCATAGAAATGCACAGGACTGCGAGTAGAAGGCTTTAACAGTTTTAAGGAAATTATTAAGCTATCTGATGTAAATATAATTAACTGATTTCTTCTATAAGGTGGATTACATAAATCTGAATTAAGTGACTTTTAGGAACATTGAATATTGATCTGATAAACTATAATGACCATCAGAAATATTATCTAAATAACTATTTTTTAAAAATTGTTATGTCATAAAAATTTTTATGGAAAGCACTTATGGTACTTTATATGCTGAGTAACCACTTTTCCACATAAAGTACCTCAGCCAAGGATACATTCTTAAATTAAGCAGCTTTTAATTTATATATGATTTTAAAAGAATGTTTTTAGGCCACTCAGCCTGTACTTTTCCATACTTGTGTAATTTTAAAAGAACCATGTCAATTTTTTTTTAACTTCTTGAGAATGAAGTTCATAGTAAAATAAGTGATCAAGTGGCTGTGTGAGGCTCATCAATGGCTCTTTGTGACCATACAGCTTTTGTGACAATATGTACTGACAAAATGTGCATAGGCACAAAGAGGAGCCTTTCATCTCAAATCTCATTAAGAACTTCCTTTGAGAATTTGTTTGTGCCAGTTATTTCCAGCAAAGATGGAGATACCAGCTATCTATGCTCAAATCTAGAAAGGCCTTGTTGGAACTGGCTTTATGCCATGTAGTGATAGAAGTAGTGGAGTTCTCCTCTAAT
Source organism: Mystacornis crossleyi (assembly GCA_013400655.1). Taxonomy (NCBI): domain Eukaryota; kingdom Metazoa; phylum Chordata; class Aves; order Passeriformes; family Timaliidae; genus Mystacornis; species Mystacornis crossleyi. Next base: position 33,484 of record VYZQ01017824.1, read on the forward strand.
GCAAGTGATCTGCCATGTGGTACCAGAGGGAAAAAAAGAAGCAAACCAAATACAAAAGGAAACAAACCAGCAACTGAAAAGGTGGAGTGGTTTGGGATAATGGGCACTGACACAGAAGAGTCTGCATGCACTGGAGTTGTTAAAGGCAAGCAGAATGGGGAGAAAGTGAGAATCCCCAGAAAAGATGCTAAAATAAAGCAGCTACATTCAAGCAAGCATGCCTGAAGTGAGGAGGGATGGTGCCCACAGCAGGAATGCTGTGGATCAGGAGTGGAGCCCACAGGGGAGAAAACAGAGGTAAAAGGGCAATGCAAATCCCACCCACACAAATATCTTTTATTCACTGGAACAGCAGCACACTGCAAGAGGGATATCAGTCCCCTGTGACTGAGCCGTTCTGTTACACTGACTCTCCCTAACAGCCTGACCTACGGGCCAGGAAGTGTTTGCAGTACCAATAATGTCCAACCGAATATCAGAGAATCTAATAGGGAAATCATTTTAGAAAAGACACTGGAATGGAAAAACCCATAGAAATGGCCACAGGGGATACTTTCTGGGCATGTTTTGGATGCTGTTGGTCCAACAGGGGCCTTTCAGCTGCCTGGACTCATGTACCTTCCTCAGCACCAACCTTTGTGAGGGCAAGAGTCCAGCCTGTGACCCAAGGCTACCTCAGGTTTCAGTGGAGACCTCTTTCCTTTGGCACTGGGATGTCCCTGTGCTTGTATGTCTGTGCAGAGGTGGAATGCACCCACTCCTCCCTCCAATGGCATGGAATGAAGCTCTCTTACACTGGGCTCTGCACCACAGCGCAGCAGGAACTATGCTGAGTATGGCTCCAAGGCAGAGCTCAGAAGTTCAGGGACCAGGAAAGATCCCTGGGAACTGCAACTGACCCCAGCCTTACCCGTGTTCCTCTCTGGCTTTACATAAAGCTGGCCTTGACCCTCAGCTAGCACAAACAAGAATGACAAGGAGGGATAATTGCAGTGTAAATGCCCTGCAAATCACTGCAGAGAGGAGCTTCATAGGGATAACAAACTACAGTCTATAGAAAGCTGTTTGTTGCAGGGGCCAGCATCTACAGAATTAAAAGCAAATTCAAGCAGAAGCCGCAGTGTCTTAACTCTCTGCTTTTATTCCTGTTTTATCAACAGGTATTTCATGTTGCTTCCCTCCGTGATGGCACCCTTCACTAGGCACATTTTCCACACGGAGCCAGAAGACTTATATCTGCAAAGAGAATATACTTCAGGGTAGCTTGATACTGCCTCTCTCATGCCTCTCACCACACTTTGTTTTTTTACTCTCTGGCATACTGGGAACACGTGCCAAGCAGTGTGTGTACTGTTCTGAGGTAACCTGGAGTCAAGGTGTCCCACGGAGATTCACCAACACCAGCACCATGAGCTCGGGCCTCACATGGCCCCCTCCAGCCTGCCCTCGCTCGGGCCTCGTGTTCCCACAGCAGATGCCGGTGCCTTGTGTTTGCTGGCTACACAGATACTCCGAGGGAGTGCTTAGGTATGCAGATACATGCATACTTGCTTTTGCTCAGCTGTTGAGGTTTTTCTGTGGGATTTTTTTTTCCTTTTTGGGTTGGGTTTTGTGAATTTTTTTTCCCCCCTATTTGTGTGTGTGTGAAATAATGACCACTTGTAATTTCGGTGGGAGTTGAAAGTTTGGGGCATTTTCCCCATGGTGTGCAACACCATGCCGTTTCAAACTCTCAGAGTAATAAAGTGTTGAGAATATGACTGATTAAACAGAGGTGGATACATCAGAAACTGCTCTGTAGGTATTTGGGAAAAAAGATAAATGTTCCATCTGTCTTGACTACATCTGTGCTCCTTCTGGTTTTAATTTCCCTGAATGTTCTAAGAAGCAGCTTTGCAAGATCTGACATTGGTATTTTCAAATATTTTTGAAAAAAACTCTGGTAAAGCATGAAGGAACAGTAAAGTGAACCAACTTTCTCATGCTGAGCTAGATTCAAAAGAGTTGCAGCAGCCACTCAGGAAGCAAAAACCAGGTCCATGGGCCTTCTGTCCAGGAGGTTTAAATGCCACACACTCATGACAGATGTCTGGAGAAAAATCTTATTTGCAGCAAGCAAATTAATGATTTCAATCAGGGAATAAATTTTTTTAAAAGTCCTTGGATCACTGAAATAAAAGCTCCTGTTAGTCAAACAAACTACTCCCTATGAACTATTCAGTCATTTGTAATAACAGCATAACTTTTTTCTGTGCATCTTAATAATTGTTCAGGAATATTATTCAATATTTTTTATGAATGTCTGGTGGATAAAGGATCCTGTACAGTAAAAAGCATGTTTGATGTCAGCAGGGGTTCATGAGCAACCTAGGGAAAGGTCATCTTGGTGTCAAAGGCTGTAAGAAATGTCACATGCCTTCTCTTAATTAATGCAGGCTAGGAGAGAACCCTCAGGGAGGACACAAGATCAGAAGGAGGAAACAGACATTGTTGTAACAATTATCACTGCCTATTTGAGCGTCTCCCTCTTTGTGATTACCCCAATTTAACCAAACATGTAATTTCTAGGCTGCATCAGCTTATCATAAGTGTATCCACTTGGATGAGTGTTCGTTCCATATTTAAATATAGATAGACCCATCCTTGCCAGGTGCTGAGCTTGCTCAACTCCTACTGAAATTAGCAGGGGCTCAGCATTTTGCAAAAATCACTTAGCAGTGCCCAGAATGGCGTTCTTTATGTGTCTTATACATCAAACCAAAATCTGTGCTCCTCTAATGTCCATTTGCACAGTAACCCATATTTCTTTTCCTTCATTTATTAACAAACAGACATCCACTTGGTGTTTGTCCTAAACAAATGTTAGTGGCTGTCACTACTAGATACTTAGGCAAATTGAATGTATTCCTATTCCCTTTTGCACCATAGCAATATTAGGCAGTGTACTTTAGCTTTCAGCTTTTCCTTATGTACGGAATATTTATGGTCCATTTTAGAGTTGTCATCCAAACACTTGGGGTCATTTTCTTATTAAACAGTAGAATATTAAAGCAATGGGGCACAGCAGGTGGTGTGTTTCAGACTATTTTGTCATGCCTCAGGCTGAGTTGCCATCTTCCACTCAAAATAATGTCATACTGAATATTAGCATGCACACACACACACGCACACACACACACACACACACACACACACACACACACACACATACAAAATCCCAGTAAAAACATATAATTAAAAAAAATGTAGCCTTGTAAGTTCCAAACTTACATGGGGGAATTTTTCATGTGGGAGCTCTTTAGAGAGACAAAGTGATTGATTTTTATAAAAGTTGGCATGCATGACCAAGGGCAGATGGTACATAAATTTGGGCCCCGGTCTTACATTCTGCTCCGTGTAGGTGGACCATTGAACTGCTGTGACTGAGAAAAAATAATACAACCATGAACAGATGCAAGACTCCTGGGTGCGATGATCAGGCTGCAGGACTAGAACCCAAACTTGCACTGCTATAATAATTTTAAAGACAGCTTTTGGCAATACATTGAGGCAAATAATTTATAACTCGTATGCTGCAGATTGATTGTGTCAAATGGGTGAGGTGTCTCTGATTAAAATGCACTTGGTTCTGTTATAGATTGTGTGATAGATGCTTGCTCACACACCCTGCTGAAGAGTTGGTGCCAGCCATTATCACAGCTAAGAAGAAGATATGAAATAACCCTCCCCAGATAAAATTATTGCAGTAATGAGTAGAGGGGTGACAGGAAGGTGAGGAAATGGAGAGGTGGACATCCCACCAGCACAAAGGACACTGTTGAAGGACAGCCCACATGGCTCCCTGTGTCAGATGGCTGTTAGTGGATCTCGTGTCTTCCGTTTTTTACATTTGTTGTGTTCAGCTGATTTTCTATCACTGTAACAATCTAAAACATCAGTTCACTGTTTCTTCATGCCTGATGACACTGAAAACATCATTCTCCCAGAATATATGCCTACGAACTGATGAATCATGAGCCATGTGATCGCATGACCATTTCTTTATCATTTTGTTATATGTTTGCAAGCGTAAAGCATAGGGTCTCTCCACAGGGCAACAAGCCTACAAGGGTCCAGTTTGTCTAGCATTTTCCACATTGGAAAATGCCCAACATTCATATCTTTTTCCCTATAAGCCTCCAGAAAGATGTGCAAGGGTGAAAGATTAACACAAGATGTCCACAGAAAAGGGACATATAGATGGGCAAAGCTCAAAGGAAAAATCCAGTGTCCCTAGACAAAGCATATCAAGGAATGTTAAAGAATTAAATCAGCAATCTTGGAAAATATGGAACAACATCTACTACAGATTGGGGCTTTCAACATTTACAAGCTGTTTCTAACACCTGCAGTTACCAATCCACTGTTCCAAACCATAACAGCGGATACATTTCTTTCCTGCTTAATCACTTTGGGATTATCACAGTACCTCTCTCACAGAGAGGGAATTCTCCACTGAATAATGGGGAACAGCAGTAGCATACAAAATTAGACAGTGATGTACTGCATCAGTTTTTAAAATGTTGCCCATAACTTGGGAGTTCTTCAATTCATTGTGCCATGGATAGGTTCACAAAGAAGCCTCAATCTGTATTTTGGTTCCACATGATCCTTCAGCACTTCCAGAACTGCTGGAAACCTGGACCATGCCCATGATCTGGGATGGCAGAAGAAGAAATCCTCAACATTTAGCTCAGAAACGAATGGGTCTGGTTGCTGGTCCTAGAGCAGCTGCACTAAGCAATTGCACAGAGTACAGGAAACACCTGGTGGAGACTCCATATATTCTTATTTGCTTCTTTGTCTTACCTGGCTTATGAGTATTTCAGTGAACAGATTTTGACTCACAGTGGGAGACTTTCTTTTGTATAAGTATCTATGGTAACACAGCAACAAGGGATTTTGTCCATGAAACTGATTTTCTAACTAATTTATCTTGGTTTCTAAGATGATCAGCTCTGGTGGAAAAACAAATTTAAGTGGTGAGTTTGTCTTTGGAACCCAAGCTCACCATTTCTTGAACATTTTCCACTGGGTTCAGCACGATATTTATTACAGCTACATTCTTTAGTTACAAATACCTTGAGCATATTTTACATATGGCTTTTTATTGAAACAGTACTGTTGCTAAGGTGTTCTTTAGGTGGCCATTCTACAGCAAATCTTTTTCTAGAACTTTTATTTTAAAATTAACCATTATAGGATCCCATCCTATATTAAATAGGTGAGATAAAATGTAAAAACAAGGGCTGTACCTGATACTTGAAAGTTGCTATTCCTGACAGCACTTCATCTTTTTCATACTCACATTGGCTTTTATCCCGGCCCATCTATTCCTTAATGTAAGTGTTAAAAATTGTTGTAAAGTGCCATAAAATATAATAAACATGAATCAATATTTCTTGGTTAAAAAACTTAGAAATGCTGATGAAGCTTGAGTTTGTTATAGATGTCCTGAACCCACAATGTCCCTTTATTTTTTTTTTTTTACCTTCATCATTTTTTCAGGTCTTGACTTCATGTGCGCGCACACATTCATTCTTCACAATCACAGAGGCAGTGAAAATTAAAATTACTAATGCAGAGCTAATAAAGCATCAAACGTCTTAACTAGTTCTTTTGGGCAAGATATCCTGTACATACAGAGCTATTATATTTGGTGTGAATGACCCATTTGAAGCAAATTCCTTATGGATCTACAGAATATTAAGCACATGGCACCAGAAAGTTTAGGGATTACTCAGATATTTAAATTTAAGCACATGCTTAATTGCTTTGCTGAATCAGGGCTTTAATGAAGAAGCATGGCACAGTAGTGCTATTTGCCATAAAAATCCATCATTGCCACGGATCTCTGCCCATTAAAAAAGATGCTATGATTTGTGTTTAAAATATGAAAGAAATACGATGCCTGCATGGTGCATTAAATACCCAAGCATACACATGCATTTAAATTCTTTCTATCTTTTTAAGGATATTGTTGTGAATTATGTTCTTGCATATCCAAGAGCATCCTTCATAGTGAAGTGACAGTTCCTCTCCACATCCAGTTGATGCTCTTTACATATTATTAGTATTATTTATTCTCGATCCGAAGCTAATGATGGATTTCTTTGTCCTCGGTTGGGTTTGTGGTTTCTCCACAGGAACCACCAGAGGCTGTGGTGTTTCCAGGGGCATTGGAAGGCTTCCCTCAGGCAGGGAGATGGCCAGGCTGGTGCCATCCCTGGTCACGGGCTCTGGTCCAGCCCAGCTGGGAGCTGTGGGATAGGGCTGTTAGTGGAGGAAGGGCACCACACCACCTGTGACCCCACAGCCCCCTCCACTCTGGGCCTCTGCTCTAACCAGAGAGAAATCCTGACAGAAATCTATTGGAAAAACCCACATCCTGGCAAAAGAATGTGGCTGTTTCAAGCTGTGGCAACAATCATGACCAGGTTTTCCCAGGGCAGGGAAGCTGTCAGGGATTAGGACGACGACTGCAGCCTGGTGCCACACACTGTGACTCACCTGTGCTGCCTGGACATTCCCACAGACCATCCCTGGCTGGAAATGAGGCCTCTATAGTGGAAGAAAGATAACATGTCTCTAAACTACATGTTGTTGTATGATGGGTTTGTATTTTTCAAATCAGCTATTTATAAATGTGATAGACCTCTGTTTCTCCTGCCTCTTTCAGCACCCCACTGAAGAATGTGTGAAAAGCTCTAATTTCCCTTGAGGAAAAGAGTATCTTGTGATTTCAGTGAAAAGCTGTGTTCGCACTGTGGTCAATAAATTCCTATAGACAACCTTTCCCCCTTGGAATTCTCCTATCTTGTTATTTTGTTAATGCTTGAGACAAATAGTCCAGCTCAGCAAAGATGTGGTGGAAATCCATCCCATTTCTCATCGGTCAGCTTCAGAAGAATGTCAGAGCTTTAACAGACTTTCTTGGCATCAGGTTTGGCTTTTCTTTCACGAAAACTTAAACACTTTTGTTTTCCTTCTGACTTGGAGCAAGATCAAATTTCAAAATATCCAAATCCTCGAAACAGCATTACGTCTTTCTCTAGAGCCCCAGTTCTTCCTTCTTGCGATGATAAATCCCACTTTCATAAAAAGAAATCCCCATATCATAAAAAGAATTTTTTTTTCTTGAGTAAAAGGTTGAGACATTTCCCCAGACTAAATCCATAACTTCCTTCTTTGTAGGAAAAAAATTATAGTTTGAAATATTCGAGCTGAAAAATTCCTGCCTCAGTGGTTAAACTGCTTCTGCATTCACAACAACCCTCCCCCTCCATCTCATTGAATTCCCTGATGAAAGGAGGCAGACTTCAGGAATGACAGCAAAGAAAGGCATAACTCCAAACCAAGAGTCTCCTGAACGCATGTGCCAGACTGCTGGGTGGTAATTCCAAAGCCATGGCAAGACCTTGCACCCTTTAAGTCTAGGGATCACTCTGACTTTAATCCCATCAATAAACCTTAGTGAAACACTACATGCAAAATTTTAATTACTGCCTTTAGATATTCCATCCTTCTAATACTAGATTAGAATACTGGAGTTTTTTTCTAAAAAGGCAAACAAAGAAAAAGTCTGACAATACTGTTATCTCTGATGATACTATTTTTCTTCATGTTTTGGAGAACATTGTGTATATGGCTCTTATATATTCTTTCCTTTTAAATGTAGGATTTGTCTTGTTAGGTAAGGGGTGTCACTCTACACTGGTAGAATTCTTATTTTCCAAGAGTTTCTTGGTTTCCGTAAGGTAAACACGACTGTCAGCACTGTATCCCAGCTCGGCTGTACAGAGCACCACAGCAGTGCTGCTGATCTGACTGACAGCACACAATGAGATGGAAAGAAAGGCAGAAGAAAAGTGGTCTAGCCCGATGAAAAGCTGCACTCAGGTCTTAGCAGAAAATTCAGAGCAGGAACTGCAGATAGAGTGATTAACAAGGAGTTTCCAGAAGTTAATATACCGGGCAAAAGGGTTGCTCCTTTGGAAGCTGAGCACTGGAGAGTGGAAGTTAAAATGACTTGTGCACCACTGAGCTGGAACATGCTGCTCCTGGGTCATTGATCTGCTCTGCTCTGGCAGGGCATCGCTTTGGTATTGTTAATTTTCAATGACATAAAGTCTTGTATTAGTACAGGAAGCAGAATTGAAAGGCCTGGGACTAAAGGGAAGACAAAAGAGAGGCCAGCGGTAAACATGAAGGGTTCCAAAGACTGTGATGCAAACTCAGAAACAAATACAGTCCCTGAACAATAAGAAATTCATTACTTCAGGGATCAAATAGACCAGGCCTGATCCTCAGCAGTTGTAGGACAGCATTTTGTTATTTCACGTGAGGGAAATTAGGCTCACATGAACTGGACGAGTAGGCGATCCATAGTTTACACAGGCAGTGAAGCTGTATATAAGGATGACATTTCTTCCCCTGAAAGGTGAGTGCACACAAAATTACACAATGCATTTTTTTAATAAATATTTTACATCTAAAGCACCCTACCACCACAATCCCTTTTTATGACCCCTGCTATAATGATGAGTATGAAAAGGTGCATAAACCTCAAAGAGCTATTCATTTATCAGGAAGAGAGATGCTCATTGTAAAAACTAGGGGTAATAATTTATTGTTTGGATCTTCTGTAATAAACTTGAAATAATGCTCTTAAATTTCAAAATTTTACTGTCAGTGAGACAGTCATTAGTTCTTATGACTGAATTTCCACTCCATAACATTCATCAGGATCTCCAAACAGTCCTCCTGTACTTTTCCCCAAGCCTTATATTGCAGTGGGTGCATGGCCTGGGGTGTGGCAGGGGGTGTTGTCTCTGGACCTTGTCTGGGCTTAACATAGACTAACAATTATATAAAATGTTTATTTAAAATATCAAAAATCCTCAATTAAGTAGGGTGGATGAAGAAAAGACAGTCCAGTGGCAGCTTGAGAACAGGCACAGTCAGACATACAGGAAGGAAGCGAGAACTGTTTCCTGGATGAACTCAGTGACTACAGTGGTATGGCTAATTACATCGGTTCATTAGGACCAAAAGCAAAACTGAGTGTTTAAAAGGACACACCTCTTAGCATTAAACATTAATACCCGATTTTGTTCCCAAAGAGAATGTCTAATTCAAAATTTCCTGAACTTTACCAGAGTTATTTTTTCCCTCTTATTCTTGTTCAGCCCTTCCTAACTAAAAAGCAGATTCAATGCAAAAAGTTATTTAAATTAAGCCATTGCTAGTTTTTCCCTTTTTTTTTTTTTTTTCGTTTTTGATTTTGTTTTTTGGGGATTTTGGTTTTTTTNATTCATTGATTCTCTTTGACTATATCTACATTAGTAATTTAAGTGTTGTCTGGACACTAAAACTCAATTGCTTATAAAGTTAAATAGTTTTTATGTGGCTTGATTTTTTTCTGGGCCACCTTGCACTGTCCCAGCAGATCCGGAGGGTGGGTGTGGGACTATTTGTATTACTGACTGCCATATCTCACTGACCAAAATACAGCCATCCTGTTTTGAAGATCATGAGAGAATTATAATATAGACAGGCACATTCTGTGCTAGTTGGTGTCAGTGCCAAAAAAACCATGATAGAACTGATCTTTCTGGACATGGGGTTTCAGGAACTGTGAGGCTTCACTGGACAATCCCTGTAGGCTTTGGTCTTCACTGATATTTTCTATTTAAGCAATTCTTTCTCATTTTTTCTCATGTTCCATTGTACCTCCATTAATCTGAAAGCCTATGTTTCTGGTAATCAGTTGGAAAAGGGCACTTTTGTGAGTATATTCTCCAGATTATAGAAGAAAGAGGGAAATCCTCACTAACTCTCATAACAACACTCAATTTTTTTAGCTCCTCCTTTTCTACGTCATGAGCACCATACTTAAAATTCTTCAAGATCAAACTTGGGATATTAAAACAAATATTCTTATACTCTGTATTAGGAAATGAGTCTAGTAGCAGCTTTACAAAACAACTTATTGCAGTATTTTCTTTAGAGCCAAGAAATCAAAGTCAGTCATCTCAAATCTCTGGTCTTTCCCAGAT
>VYZQ01017830.1:0-13229 GCA_013400655.1 Mystacornis crossleyi
AAAAAAAAAACAAAACACACAAAGTAATAAATGGTGCAAAAGCATTGTTTGGAGGTAAATAATACTCTCAGTCTTGGTTTCAAATGTTTTCTTTAAGGGATTCTTTAGTAAAGGGCTTTTTGCTCAAATGGCACCATTAGAAATTCAAAATTCCATTCAAACCCGTAAGGTGAAAGATTTCATTCCAAAAAGCAGGAAAAGGGGCAATACAAGCACTTTTCAAAATTGCTGTTTGTCTCATTTCTACACAAATGAATTGACTATACCAGTAATAAACATTCTGGGTTTTTATTAAGCCAGAAGAATAAACCTTCTGGCCTCTAAATCTGAATTTCTCCCATGGAGAAAAGAAGTTTTAGCTGTAAAATGTTGCCCAGTTTTTCCTAACACTCTTCCCTGCCTCGCAATATTTGCAGAGAAGACACTTTTTTCTAACATCCAGCATCCAGAGCTGCAGGAGAAGAGTTTTTCTGAGCAAACTGGATGATTCAGAACTGAAAATGGAGCACAAATGTACTCCAAAGAAATAAATCACCAAAATCTTGTCATTTCCACAAAAATGTGTTTTCAATATTATCTCTATTTAGCAGCAAGGATTTCCAAACTGCAGCAAATGTTGCAGCAGCCAGCAGTCTGTGTCAAGACTCTCGTGGTCCTTAGTGTAATTTTTTTGAGGGAGAACTCAGCCAAATGCTCATTTTTGTCCTGAGAAGTGGCTTTTGGGGGGAAATGGCTGTGAGAAATCAAAGATGTGGAGTGGTGTCTGCTCTGAGAGGCAGAATTCCTCCTGGCCTATGCTCTGTGCTCTGTGCCTGTCTTTTTTGATCCCTCCAGGGAGGCCACTATTAATTGACACAACCCCTGCAAATGCAGAACCATCAGCTCCTCTTTGTGGGGCTCCCAAACTGGACAGAAATCCTGGATTAATCACAGAATCCCAGAATGGTTTAGGTGGGAAGGGGCCTTAAATATCACCACATTCCCACCCCCTGACATGGGCGGGGACACCTTCCACTATTCCAGGGTGCTCCAAGCCCCACCAGTGCCGAGTACAAGAGGGACAATCCCTGCCCAGCCCCTGCTGGCCAAACTACTGGTCATCCCAGCCAGGTGCCAGTGGCCTTCTTGGCCACCTGGGCTCACACTCAGCTGCTGCCCACCCTCACCCCAGGACCTTTTCCACAAGCAAATCCCTTCTGGAGTACAGAACCACGGGGTTGATGGATAAACTGTCACCCCTGCTCTTTCCAGAGCTGCAGCAGACCTGCAAATGCCACTTCATGGTGCACTTCTGGCCCTGAGGGTTCAACTCTTGCGGGAGTTGGAGCTCCAAGTGCAGGGAGAATGCTCAGCATCCTCCAGGCTGCCAAGCCAGTTGTGCACAGCACTGGCATCACCATTATGGGAATTCACAGGTGTTGGCTCTTCCTGGAATTGGCTTCCCAAGCCTGGGGTTAAAATTCATTCCCTCCTTAGTACAAATCAGCTTGACTGTGAATATTTCCACCACTGTTACTTTTCTGGCCCAGAAAAGGTTAAAGAGTTCTCCTCACTGACAGTAAGAGCTGCTCAGTCTATTATGCTACAGATTGATTGTTTTGTTAATTATATGCTGGCACTCCGAGCTTGACAGATTTTCCAGATATATTTCTGTCTTTTTATATGCACACACACGTGTGGAGATGGTTACAGAGACAGATATGTTTTGGGTTTCACAAGTCCAACACCAAACTGCAGGCAGAAATTACCCTGGCCAGGCTTGAAATTAAAACTACTGCAAGCTCCTGAAATACTTTCTGCAATATATTCCTCAACACATCCCTCTCTCCCCTCCACCTTCTCACCCCCTCCTCAGGAAATTACAAAGGAAATACTAATTAGCTACAGCAGCAGGCACGTCTGTGCTCTGTGCTGCTCTCCACCGACAGATCCTGTGCAGCAACTGGGTCACACTCACAGATGCTCGGAATAACCAAGGCACTGAGCTCTGCCTTCAGCTCCGGCAGAGGCAGAGCGGGGAATCTCATGGAAAAGGAGGACCCAGCGCAGCTCCTCGCAGCTTTAAGGGTGCTTGAGTGGAGCTCTTTACCAGCATTAAAGATTTATGAGGATTTGTACGAAATCTTCCAATATCTGGCTGGTAGAAAAATAATTTTGCCCTTTTTTCAAAGCTGAAGGATCACAAATAAGTTATTGACTTCATAAAGGTAGCACTGTTGGAGAAGGATTTTTCTCAAGGGCGTGGAGTGACAGGACAAGGGAAATGGCTTTAAGATGAAGGAAGGCAGGTTTGGATTAGATAGTAAGAAGAAATTCCTCCCTGAGGCCCTGGCACAAGGTGCCCAGAGAAGCCGTGGCTGCCCCTGGATCCCTGGAAGTGTCCAAGGCCAGGCTGGACGGGGCCTGGAGCAACCTGGGATAGTGGGAGGTGTCCCTGCAGGGATCTGGATCAAGATGATCTTAAAGGTTCTTTCCAACCCAAACCCTTCTGCGATTCCATGATTCTGTGATGTTCCTCTGCCACATGCCTCCACTCTTCACACCCTTCATCTTCTCCAAACCTGAAACCGGAGCCTCTCTTTTAGTGAAAACATGGTGGCATCATTAGGAACCTCACAGGCTGCAGAGCTGTGCTAGTTGATGCTTTCAGGGGTTTAGGCCTGGATTTTCAGACACGAAAATTTTCAGATTGGGATGATGGGCATTTCTGTTGGCCATAGTTGAACATGTGGCTCTGCACACGATGCTCACAGTTTTCCTTCTTTCCATACACAAAGGATCAAAAATCTTACATGGTGCTACCCCACAATGACAAGGGTGGCATTGGTACCACAGAACTCCTACAGGATAGGCTGGATGAGTTCTGGGAGGAGAAGGGGATGGTCTGCACCACCAGGAATGAATAAAGGGCATCCCGGAGATGTTTTTTCTTAATCCAGATCCATCTGTGGAGGAAGAATGAGTGTAAAAAGGACATCGTTTGAAAAGAGGTGTGGAGAAGCAGGTGGCATCTGTTCCTGGTAAAAACTCTGCAGAACCTTAAAATTATTCAAACAGGAAGCTTGGCCGTTTGTCCCACCCCAGGGAGACACCAAAATACCTCATGAAAAAGCACATTAATGGTGTTCCCCCTCCTATTCTTCCAGGATAATAATTTTGGCCAGATTCTGCTCTTGTCCAGAGGTGAGATTCCAANGGACATCGTTTGAAAAGAGGTGTGGAGAAGCAGGTGGCATCTGTTCCTGGTAAAAACTCTGCAGAACCTTAAAATTATTCAAACAGGAAGCTTGGCCGTTTGTCCCACCCCAGGGAGACACCAAAATACCTCATGAAAAAGCACATTAATGGTGTTCCCCCTCCTATTCTTCCAGGATAATAATTTTGGCCAGATTCTGCTCTTGTCCAGAGGTGAGATTCCAAAACACTGGAGGTGCCCACTGTCCTAGGCCTAAACCATCCCACACATCCTGCCACAAGGAATTATCCAGCCTTGGGGCAGATTTCTGCGTGGAATTCTGAAACAGCTGTTCAAGCTGAAGGCCTGGATCGCATTCAGAATTTCCAGCAGTGGGAACATGATGGTTTGAACATCCCAAGGATATTCAGGATTCTCAAGAGCTCTTGTAGGTAGCCTGAAGGAGAAGGGGAGGAAAAAGGATTGAGTCTCTGAAGGCAAAAGATAAAAAGGTATAACTATTAATAATTAGATGGCCCCCAAAGTCTGGAGGTGATGGGAATAATGAGGAAAAACACCAGGTTATTTCCACAACCAGCAAGTCCATCCCGTCAGGGTTACAGAGTCAGCAATGGGATCACCTTATCCCAGCTCCCTCGGGGGACAAACAGCACAACAGGGAACACATCCTGCAAGTGCCACACAACATAGCTCTGAGATCCAGCACAGCACCTCTGAGAGCAGATAAATAAACACTGGGACCAGCAGTTTTGAAACTAATATAATGAATATTAACAACAAATGCATTCTAATGGCTTCTTGTCCTCACTGGCAGACGCTGAAAATTCCTTGACTTATGGTGAGCACGGTTTAGCAACAGCCAGAAAATCAGTGTGGTATCAACACTGTCCTCATTCTAAATCCAAAGCACAGCACTGTACCAGCTGCTAGGGAGAAAATTAACTCTGCACCAGGCAAAATCAGGACACGAAATAATGAGCCCTGCATTCCCCTTCATTTTTGTGGACTTTCCTTGCCCAGGCTGTTCAGTGTCTCTTGTTTCCAGTCAGTGGGACACAGCTTTGTGTCTGGCATGTGATTCAACAGAGGTAGAGGGGTCCTTGATCCCAAACCAAGGATCCTCAGTGCTACTGAGGCCTGACATGCCAGGGACACAGATCCCAGCTTCAAAGAGCAGCTCGTTGTTATCTGCACAGCAGCTGGAGCCAGGGCAGCTTTTGAAGATGCCCACCAAAGGCATTCGAGCCTTAACCCAAGATTAAAAAAAATAAACACCCTCCTGAGATGACTTCTCTTTGCTGATCAAAGTCAGAGCAAGTGTTGGGTGTGTTTGGGAAAATCCCAGAGCTGGGCTCACTTCATACGAACTCCAGCTTTTAACAAAGCTGGGGATTCACGGGGATTTTATCCCCAGCCCAGCACAAAGGCAAGCTCCTCTCCGGGAGATCGACCTTCCCTGAGCCGGAGAGTGGAGAGGCGCCTTGGGTTACAACTGCCAAGTCCTTCTAAGAGGGGACCTCCTGGAGGCACACGGAGCTTAAAGACCCACAGAAAGAGTCTGGGAGCTGCTCAGGTTGGCTGTTTTTCTAACCCCAGAGCAACAGGCAGCTCAGACAGAGCTGGTTTCTCAGCAGTGAGTGTGAAACCCTCCTGACTCCTCCTGTGGATTCCCTCTGACCTGAGATTAGAAGATCCCCACGGCACAGCTCTAACAGGATGTGTCTTTCAAGAGGTGTGTTTGGGATGAAGCACAGGTGGCCATAGGGAGAGAGAGGAGCTGCAAGCACCGTGCACAGTTTTAACCATAATGAATTTAAGCTGAAGAAAATAGATTTAGATTGGATATTGAGGAGAAATTGTTCCCTGTGAGGGTGGGGAGGCCCTGGCACAGGGTGCCCAGAGAAGCTGTGGCTGCCCCTGGATCCCTGGAAGTGTCCCAGGCCAGGTTGGACGGGGCTTGGAGCAGCCTGGGATAGTGGGAGGTGTCCCTGCCCATGGCAGGGGTGGCACTGGAGGAGCATTAAGATCCTTTCCATTCCAAACCATTCCATGATTCTATGCTTTAGTCCCGCTTTCTCAAGCTCCTCTATGCCCTTCCCAGCACTGCTGGCACCAGGGGCAGCTCAGCTGTGGTTCTCATGGCCCAGGGACCAGACTGAGGTTCCACCTTCCCTGAGGGTCAGGGACGAGCCAGTTCTCATTCCACACCTGAGACTGGACAGACCTGACAGCAGAAGTGACCAGAAAGCTTTGTCCTAGCAGGAGAAAAGAGGAGAAGCTTGGATGAAATATCCCAGCCCTCCCGAGAGACATTCCCAGCTCCCTGAGCAGCCTCCTCCTGCTGGAGCTGTGCCCAGGACGAGACCAGGCTCTGGATGGAGACCTCTTTTATCTGCTTTACCCCGCAGAGCTGATGTTATTGGGTCAGGCAGAGCCTCGGGAGGAAGGTTTGATGTCTGGCTGTACCCACTGCAGCTCCCACCACCTCTCCACTCCCCCTCTAACACCGACCTCCAGCTGCTCAAGGCCAGTGGGACCTGCCAGGAATTTTGGCACCTTCCCCAGGGAGTCACCTTGAGCAAAAACCTGTTATCCAAACCTCTTATCCTTTTATCCACACACCTGCAAAGAGTGCGAGGACCCTCCCGTAGAGCTGAACTGATGCTGAGCTCTCCCACCCTCGGCTCCACCAAAGTAGGGTTGGGATGAGGCACAGCAAAACCATCCCTCCTCTCTTGTCCAGATTTTCCTGAAGCTGCCAAAAACTAGGGCAGCCACAGGCACATCATCTGCATGCACAACTGCTGCCGTCAGTCTGCACAAAAAAAAAATCAGCAAGGCAGCTCCCGATGCTGCAAATTTCCCAGGAAAAGGGGATGGATTTATCCCCCCCCCCTTCCCTTACCACTGTGGGTTTGCAGGCAGTGCCTGTACCCGAGGGCAGCATCTGCAGCACAGGAATTCCCTGTGTGCCACCACATCCTGCTGCTGCTGCCCATGAAAACCGGGTGCCTGGAGCTTCCCTCTGCAGTGGTGTGCAGTTTGCTGGGTTTGGAGAATATGACTCCAGGGAAAAGGGCAGAAGCTGCTGCTTTCTGCATGTTAATGAGCACAAAACACATGCCTGTAATTCTCTGTATCCGACACGTGGCAGCCTCGAAGAAACTGGAGCATTTGGAATGTTTTGGAGCTGTTACCTTATGCATTTATTTTATTTTAACACATTTATTTATTGCTTAACACAGCCAGAGCAGCAGCCCCACTTTCCTAAGGACAAGGTACAAGGCAAGTCCCTGAGTTTACAGCTTTTACAAAATCTTCTTAAAGCCCAAAATGTCCTGGAGCACCTCCCAGGGCCGCCTTTCCCCCTGATTTGTCAATTGTACCCTTGATTAAAGGTAGGGGAGTAACCCATCAGACATGCAAAATCAAAGGTCACGCGTGGTAAAACAGCACACACAAAAACTGGGGAGGAAAAGGGATCTGTGACAAATTGAGTTCATTTATTTTTGTCCTTTTTTATCCTCCTTTTTTGGTGTGCGTGCATTTCTCAGTTTCTATCAAAAAAAAACAAAAAGAGGAAAAAAATCTTTGTGATTTTTTTTTTTCCCCTTAAAAAGCAAATGTCTTGATAGCAACTTCCAGCTAAAACTCTGGAAATCTGCGGGATTTTCTGCAGTGGTGGGGGCTGGTACAAGCTTTGCAATCCCTGACACAGCGGTAGGACTGGAAATGCTCCAAGAGCCATCCAGCCTGTGCTCAGTCTGAAAGGACATCAATAAAACATGATCGGCGTCCCTTCAGCTGATGGAGACTCATAAATAATAAAGCCCTTAAGATGTGGAGCCCAACGTGGACTGAAACAGGAGGAGAAAAAAAAAAAACCTGAAAATGATGTGGGGGAAGTTAATTTAGGAGCCCCTGTGGTTGGTTCAGTTCTTCCCTTCCCACTGCAGCACAAAGCATCACCTGAGAGAGCAGGGGCCCCTTGGGAAGGAGACACGGCCTGAATGACACCCACACAAATCCAGGTGTGGATTTGCTCCTCCTGCCTGTCCTGCACAGCCTGTGATATCCCCGGAGCCATGTGGAGTCACAGAACAGATGCCACGCGGTCAGAGTGGTGCCAAAGCAATTTGTTGTACAAAGAGTGGAAAGTGCAGGCGTGGTAGAAACCTTCAGGAGTTCCCTCCACACACCTGGGAATTCATGGATAAAAGCACTGCACTTGGAGGTCTTTAGTCCTAAAATTACAGAACAGAAGGGTTTGGGTTGGGAGAGAATTTCAAGTTAATTCAGTTCCAACCTACAGGGACACCTCCCGCTATCCCAGGGTGCTCCAAACTCCATCCAGCCCGGCCTTTGGACACTGCCAGGGATGGAACAGCCATAACTTCTCTGGGCACCCTGTGCCAGGGCCTCACCAACCCCACAAAGAAAATTTTCTTCCTAATATTTAACCCAAATTTCCCTTCTTTCAGTTTGCACCCAATCTCTGTCCCTAACCACAGCATGGCCTCATTTCATAACCATAAGGATTCTGATTTTCCTCACAGCAATGAGGGGCAAAAAATTTACCTGGAGAAATATAAATTGGCTTCATGTTGTCTGTGGAGGAGACGCTCTCACCAAGGCCATGCACTGCCCCATCACCAGCATGGGGTATATTAAGATTGGCAGCGTATTTATTAATGCACCAGAGCTTCAGAGAGCAACACGCACAGTGGAGCATAAATAAGATAAAATAGGCACCCCACTTGACCTCAATAATGTCAGCAGAAAAGGGTCAGCAAGGGGTAAAAGGTTCAAGAGTGAAAAAAGTGCCACAGACTTTCCTTGGTCACAGAGCAGAAAACGGGATCAAATAAATGATTCACAGCCTGGTTTGTACAAACTGAGATAACTCAGTGCTGTAAAGAATTAGGGGGATCTTCTGCCCAGAGGTGAAGGTTGTGTGATGTTCTTACAATTGTCTTCAACAGATTCATGTCATTTTATATTTATGATAGTAAAAGAGGGGCTGCTGCTGTGGCTGTGTCCACGCTTAAGCTCCCACCTGTTAAAAAAAAAAAAAAAAAAAAAAACTGCTCCTGGGAAAGGGAATTTGATTAAGTTTGGGGATATTTATTTTCTGCTGATTATGAAGGATCTTCAAGGAAAAAGTTGAATCTGATTCTCCATTTTTAATCTAAAGCTTTATTTCCTTTGGCATTGCTTTCCATCTGTTTTGTGGGGTTTTTTCATCTCTCCTACTACACACAGAAATATCACAAGTGGCATAACGGTGTCAGGCAGGAATTCTTGAGCCTCATTTGAATTACACTTTATTTACTAATTAGGGTATGTTTAGCATTTTAAGCAAACATTCAGTTCTTTCCTGTTTGTTTGAGAGAGTCTTTTCTCTGGGGGATTGCTTGAACTCTCTGTGCTGCTCTGGCAAGTCTGGGGAGTGCAGCAAGATCCAGAAGCCTGAAAAATCCTCTGCTGCATCTGCTGCTTCCCTGGTGCTATCCACAGCGATGGCTGAGCTTGGGCTGCAAATTTAAAATGTTTTCAAGCACATTTCAGTGCCCTCTGCACTTAGATCCATTCAGGGAAATCTTAGAGCCATCAAACAGTTTGGGTTGGAAAGGACCTTAAAGCTTATCCAGTGCCCCCCCCTGCCATGGGAAGGGACACCTCCCACTATCCCAGGGTGCTCCAAGCTCCATCCAGCCTGGCCTTGGACACTCCCAGGGATCCAGGGGCAGCCACAGCTTCTCTGGGAACTCTGTGCCAGGGCCTCCCCACCCTCACAGGGAAAAATTCCTTCCCAAAATCCCATCTAAATCTACCCTACAGCAAATTTCCAAGGAAGAGGACATGAGAGCAGGTTGGCTCTCTGGTGCCACTTAACACATTCAGTTTTCATCACTACTTTCATTCTTCAGCTGCTCCCAAAACCCTAAAACTGGCACTGAGATTTTGATTCTTAACGACTACTGGAAATGTGGGGAAATTCAGGGGGACTCCAAGGTTTCTAACCTCGACAAAAAGGGGTGACTGATATGGAAAAAAAAAAAAAGCCCAAAACTTGAGATTAGAAGCCTGAGAATCCTGGCACTCCAGAACAAGTGGGAAAGAGGATCGGGCCGTGCACTCATCCATCGTTGTGACAGGCAGCACTTTCCATCTGAAGAAGCTTGGTGCGTTTGTCATGGTAACTGTCCCCAGAATCTGCAGAACACTGCTCAGCCTGCCATCTACACATTCCCCTCGACCTGAGAAACTGAGATAAAAGCCCCGTTCGAAAGGAACTGCGGGGCTGGACAGCGAGGGAGGCAGGACACAGCTCTGCAGGCTGCAGGTCAGCCCTGGATTAAAACAAATGCAAACGCTTCGGTGCAAGAGGGGGAGGATCATCCATCTGCACCATTGCTGTGCTAGGCCCATGAGCAGGAGGGAGGAACGACGCCCTAGAGGACAGCACCACTCCTCTCTCCACCACGGGATGCTCCTCAGAGGGTCTTTGTCCTTTTCCTGGTGACACCACCAGCCTCACTCACAGCAAGGGGCTCACCCCTGGAGATGGGGACAGACACACGGACATCTCCTGAAGCTACCACGTAACTCCCTGTGAATGCTCTCTCAAAAGGATGCTGATCTGACTCCTGGCAGCAAGAAAATGTGCTGAACCCATCCCAAATCCAGAGGGAGATTATAAAAAAGAGAGAGAGCAACTTTTTAGATGTGCAGATAGTGATGGGACAACCAGGAATTAAGTGAAAACAGGGGAGGTTTAGATGAGCTGTTGGAGAAGGGGGTGTTTGGGTTTTCTTTCCCAGCCTGAGCAAGCTGAGGAGAAATCATCCCCTGGCTGCCCAGGGATAAGCTGGGAAGAAGGAGATGAGCACCACTGCCTGTTTAAGTTTGTCACAGTGAATGAGCCAGCACTGATGGACAAGTTTTAGAGTTTTATCAAACTCTAAAACTCTCCCGCTGCAAAGATGAGTGGGAGGAAGGAATCTCTTGCCAGAGGATGTCCTGGAGTCGCCATCCAGAGTCACCAGCACTGGGCCCCCAAAACTTTGAACAGCTTTTGAAATAATTCCTAGGCAACTCCAGGCCCTGCTACCTACCTTCCAGGTAGTCCCGTGCTCAGCAAAGGGGTTTCTTCTTTTCTTCCTCCCTCTTTGAGTGAGCACCGGTGTCCTCCCCTCTCCCCACCTGCCCCACTGTGCCCTCAAACCCTCCTGGTTCCTGGTGCTTTTCAGCTTCTGTTCCAACATCCTCCTGGACTCTCCCCAGCACCATCAGTTTTTCAGCATCTCCCCATCACTGGATGGCTCTAGGAATCAGCCAGGTTGGTGTGAGCCAGGTGTTTCCTGGGTAGCAGGCAGGTGGCAGCCAGACTAACACTCCTATTCCTGGCAGGAACATCACAGCTTTTTTGGTCTCAGGTCTTTTTTTGGTCTCAGCCCCCACAGTGCCCTACAGGAGCTTGGTACTTTTCTCTTAGTGGTTTTCAAACAGCTGTTCCAGAGACCTCCAGAGAGATCCAGAGAGTTTCAGAAAGCTCCAGAGAGATCCATGGAGCTCCAGAAAGCTCCAGAGAGATCCAGATAGCTCTGGAGAGCTGCCCTAATCCAAGGAAGCCTCATTTTCTCTGTGTAAATTCCACTCCAATAGTTCAGTCTCAATAGCGTATCAGAGCTGTGATGTCTCCATCCCTCCAGCACCCTTTTTTCCCTGACAGCTCACCCTGATGCAATCAAAGGAGCAGCCCAGGAGGCCTTCCCAGCTGTCCCAGCTGTCCCAGCTCCTGGGTACCACTGCTGAGGAGTCTCTGACCACTGTTTGCGGCATTGGCTCAGCGAAATTCATCAGATTCTAACACCATTAGCAGGGGAGTAACTGATTTGGCTTTATTGCCTCTCCTCTGGGAACACACAAAATTCCCTCAAGGCGTGCTGAGGCCTTGTGTGTAACTCCACAGCTTTAAACACTCTGTCACATAGCCCCATATCAGAAACTGAGAGAAGTTTAATCACATTTTTCTTCCTAAATTGCAGCTTCCAGGTGACGTGGTGACCACGGCTGGAAATCTCCTTTCCAAAGGCTCTTGATTTATTTTGATTAAGGTGGAGAAGCCCGTCCTGTATTCCCAGCAGAGGAAGGCATTTTAGGATTGATATGCATCGCTGTGAGATGTGGTATAATCACAATTTCCAAAAGCACTTTGAACAGCAGGCAGGGAAGGACTGGATGGGGACCATTAAAACCCTTCCCTGATTACAGGCCTCAGGGGGGGGAACTGCTTGCAGCTTATTCAGCAGTTTGGATGTTTGGTTTCCTCTCATTTTTTCCTTTTCCCATTTTATCTCCACTAATGGGAAAATAAGAATAAAAGGAGGACAGGGCAGATAGAATATGAACCTCGTACCTCCATCCCAAGATGGGTGAGCAACCTTCCTTGCTGCATTCATTGGGATTTGGCTACTTTGATATTTTGTGGATGCAGAATGTGTTTGTACATAATCAATCATGAAAGAGTCTCTCAGATGAGTCCCTCGCCTATTCCAGGTATAGTTTAATTTGCCAAGTTGAAAGCCTGGTGTTGAAAATTCGGGAAACTTTCCACCACAAAATAAAGTAAAACAAAATCCTCTTCACTGCTGCTCATGCAATTTTCAGTGTCCCAGAGGAGCAGCAGGGAGCTGAGCTCAGCACAAGCTGTCCTGGTTTGTCTAGACGTGTATTAGCATACAAAAGATTAAAGACGCCGTGGATATTTTGGATCCTGCCGTGTGCTGGGGACCAAATTCCCTTCAATTATTGCTCTCCTGAAGGCCTGGGGGAGGTGCAGCTCTGGTGGCAGCAGGGAAGGTGAGGGTGGGGACCTCCTTCTAGGTCTAAAATGCAGATATTTAAGCCTGAGAGTCTCCCCCCAGTCTCTTTCTGTAGTCAAGAGAGAGAAATGGTCACGTCCGGAGGGGAATTCACCTCACCCTAAAATAAAAACCCAGGTCAGTCTGGCCGAGACCCTTTGGAAGAGCTTACTCAGAGCTGTTGGTTAGAAAGGGATCCCAGGATGAGCAGTCCAGGTGCAGGAACTCCTCTGACTTTCAGGTGCATGAAATGGAGATGAAATCCTCACTCTGAATCAGGTCCCCATCCCCTCCCGTGAAGGGACCAGACCCTCCTCTTCCACATCTCTGTGTCCCCACAGCACAGGACTGGGATGAGGGGAAAGGAACCCTCCTTTTCCATCTCTGAAGGGAATATCATGCCCTTTCCCGCCACGTGGGGCTGGGGGAGAAACCTGTGCTGTGTGCTGAGGGCAGGTGCTCAGCTACAGCAAAAAAAAGCACAGCTTCAAGGTTTGCTGGGAGAAAATTATCTTCCTGGGAAATCTGAGCCTGATCACCCCACTGAAGCAACTGGGGCTTCCCAAGGCCACTCCCAGCCCTCACCCACAGAACAGAGGATGGAATCCAGTGTTCCCTGGAGACCTCGGCTGTGCTTTTCCTTCCTGACCTCGGGGATGGGTTTGTAGGATCGTCTCAGCTGCACAAGGGGATGATCTCGGCCGAATCACATTCCATCCAAAAGGATGGTTTCCTGCTGCATGACCCCAGCGGGGGCAGCTCTGGGTGCTTCTCCTTGCAGGGGAAGATTTCAGCTGGAGCTGGACTCACTAAAGTCAGAGCGACCCCCGCGCTCCGCACTCGTCTGCGCTCAGAGGCATTCACTGAAAGCTCATCTCTTCTCCCAGCACCAGGAAAATCACTTCCCTTGTCAGTGAGACAGAGGCTTTTGATCAGCCTGAGACAGGGAGTCTGACAGCACGAACCCCTCTGCCTGCAGCAAGGCGCAGCCTGCACTCTTTGCCAGGCTTGGTTTCCTTGGTTTTCCACCCTCGGGTTCTTTTTTACAAAGCAGCCCCGAGAGGTGGGACAGTTCACATTCTGCCAGTGACCATCAGGGAACTTCTCAGCCCCTGTGAGTCTTGTAATATATTAAATTTTATTTAATTTTTCATCACAGAATGGTT